>WBOK01000052.1:0-268275 GCA_009289805.1 Alternaria gansuensis | reverse complement strand
CCCATGTGTCACCATGCCCCGTCCCCGTCCCCTCCCATTCGCGCCATGCCATACCGATCAGCCTTGGAACGGCAAGCACCCGTCGCTGCGCACAGACCACAGCGGGGCTCGCCTTCCTCTCCCGCCGCATTCCCCACACCTCTTTCTCTCATTCACTGCACCCTCCCGACTGTACACCACGACAACGCAAAGCACGCAAATTCTGCTCTCGGCCTACCCAAGTGATTCGCCCGCTCCCCAACAAACCCCCCACCTCCACGCGCCCTCACCGACTGTCGTATGTCCATCGAGAACCTCAAGACCTTCGGTACGACGTCAGACTCGAAGCGCATGCGAGGCAGCTACTGACTACATGCTGCAGACCCGTTCGCGGAAGCGGATGAAGATACCGGCCAGGTCAAGCAGACTCAGCAGGACTACATTCATATTCGTATCCAACGTACGCCCCTCACCGCCTGCGCACCTCCCCGCTGCCTCCGCGGCGCACACATGCCATGCGACTTTTTTTTCCCTCCAGAGTAGCACAGCTAACACGCCACAGAGCGCAATGGCCGCAAGACCCTGACGACCGTCCAAGGTCTTCCCAAGAAGTTTGACCAGAAGAAGATCCTCAAAGTGATCAAGAAGAAGTTTGCCTGCAATGGCACCATCGTAAGCGACGTCGAGATGGGCGAAGTCGTCCAGCTCCAGGGCGACCAGCGCAAAGATGTCCAGGACTTCTTGACCGACAAGAAGGAGGGGCTTGGCCTCGATGCCAAGACGATCAAGGTGAGTCACAGCACCGTGAATTTTTGCATTGGAACACAACCTGACCGTAAGCCAGGTCCACGGTTTCTAGTCATCTATGACTGCTACCTTGTGCCTCGTCGAAATGCCCGCGTCCTTTGTCTGCGCCACAGCCAGAGTGGCACAGCTTTTCGTAACCTTGCGTCTTACGCCCTTGTACCAGCATGAAGAGAAGGGCCGGGTTCGAGGTCGACTCGAGCATATGCGCCAACAGTGGAGCGCTGGGCGCCAGATGATTGTGTTATCGTTACTGCTACTGGCAAGTAGAGCTCAAATGACATGACCATGTTGCTGTACATACCAAATGCTCAGAGTGAATTCCTTTTCTACATGCAACTCGACGTCATGTGAGATTCAGAACAAAGTGCATGTTTGAAGCTTCAAAGCTGTCAACCAAATTTTGAACATTGTAGAGCACGGCACTATATTCTCATCATATCCATCATCTATACAAATATGGTTACAAAGTCCCTCCTCATTCTTTCCAATCCCCCTCTCCTCCCGCCTCCCAGTCGCCGAAGAAAAAGAAAAAAAACTACGCAGGCCCAACCTGCGTATCCAACATCTTGGCCCAATACCTCTCGTCCCTCGCCACCACCCCGGGCGTCGACTCGCCGGTAAAACCCCAAACCCGCCACTCCTCCTCCACCCCCCGAATAACCCTCTTCTGCAACACCAGATACTCCACCACCGTCTTGCGCACCCCGTTATCCAGGAACCCGTCGTCGTCGTCCCTCTTACCAATCTGATTCTCAATCTCGCCGCCGCCCTCATCTTCTAGCTTCCGCTTCCGAGTAGTAGTAGTAGTAGTAGTAGTAGTAGTGCGCGATGAACCCGGTGGTTTCGAAGAAGAAATAATGCATCGTTCGAGCGATTGCACGGATTCAATCCGTACGACGACTTGGCGGTACGCGGAATCGCCTTGTTCTTCGCCCAGCGGCGCCGCCCGGTGCGACACCACGCGTGTGGAGGTGAAGTCGTGGAGGCGCCACGCCATGTGGAGGTTGTTGCCGCGGCGCGCGATGCGTTGCTTGAGGTTGGTGACGAGTGGGGGGAGGCAGGTTTTCTCGAGGGGCGTCACGTTGCCTCTGTTTTTTCGAGTGGTGTTTGGGTTAGTTTTTTTTTTTTTGCGTGTGGGGAGTTGGGAATAGTTGAGGGAAACGTACGAGGCGAAGCATTTGTGGATTTGCTCGTAGTGGCGCTTTGCGACGACTTTGTACTGTGTGTTGTTGAAGGGGTCGATGGGCAGGTATTTTGTCCAGCCGGATTTTTGGACGCACGCGCGGTAGTAGTAGCGTCTGGGGTTTTGTGTTATTCTTCTTGTTCGGATTTCTTGTACACTTCTTCCCACTCCGGGTTCGACCCAAAGAAAGTTCAAACTTACGAATAAAGAGCCGTTCCCTTGTGCTTGATCAGGTTCCAGTAGTAGCTCATGAGCCCTTTCATTCCATCTGCTTCTTGCAACAAGTCCCGCAGCGGCGCTCGGACAATGGTATTCTGCAAAAGACCGATATCATCGACCATGGCATCTTCGTCCCGTTGCGCACGGTCAAAGTTGACGGTTGGTGAAGGTGAGATTTGGGACTCGGCGGTGCGCCTTATCTTGACCGAGTTGTCGGCGCTTTGCTGGGCGGGCGGGGGTGCTGGAGAAGGTGCGGCGGGAGGGTGGGTGGGTTACACTGGGTTGGGTGGAGCGGACGAGGGTGTGGTGGCGCAGGAAGAGGCATTGTCGTTGGAGCGCTGGTATTCGTAGACTTCGGAGCGGTATTTGGGAAGACATTGGGGGGCGCGGGTTTATGCTCGGGGCGAGCGTTGGGCGTTCGCAATGGGCATGTTCGTTATGTCAAAGTCGATGTTCGCGCGGCAAGTTCGCGCTAGTGTGCATCCCGTGTCCGTGCGCGAGATGATTATGTTTGAGTGATAATCCCTAAGAAATACTTTAACTACCTATAACTGTCTTAAGTCTTGATATTTCTTAAAGATTCTTTAGTATGTTTAGATTAACGTACTCCATGGGCGAGTGGCTTACACGGGCGAGTGGCTCACTCTGTCAAGACCCCATTAAAAATCGCAACTACCTTTATCTATCTTATAATGCCGTAACGTAATAAGGCAACAAAGCCTTTAAACAAATATTAAATATAGCCTACTCTTTAGGCTTTAAGATAAAACGTAAATCTTACTTAGCAACACGCTGCAGCTACTTTTAACGTTTTTTAAAAAATACTTAGCTATTAACTTACTAGAAAGTAATTTTAACGTAATTGTATAGCTAACTTAATAAAGCTTTTTTCTATAGAGAAAACATGATTATTGAGTATATTTTTAACTTTAATACGTAAGAATTTCTGCCTTAACTTGCTACAATAAAAAATATAGCTAATTCTTTACTTATTGCGCAACACTGCAACTTAGTTAACTAGAATTAGGCTATAACTTTTATTAGGTGTTGCTTAAAGCTTAAAGTTAAGTTTAATAATAAGTATAACTATAAGCAAGCTTTTTGTAAACATTACAAGGTTGTTAGAGACTCGTTCTAGCTAGTACATAATTTAAAAGCAAAGTATAGGATTTTAAATAAAACCAGGTACAATTTTAATAAGACTAGTTTTATAATAAGTATAATATTAACTAAAGTAGTAGTTACAAGCGTAGACTGTTAAGAACAGCTAAAGACCGTTTAGCAGAGCAACTAGAAGTAGGTAATAGTTATCTAGAGCATGAACGCAATAGAGTAAGTAATTCTACTGTAACAGCGCAGGCAAGACTTACGGATTAATATTAGCAGAAGAGATTACGGCAAGGCATATAGGAGTGCGTTGTATTCCATAAATAAGCCTTATTTTAGATAAGACACTTATAGGCCTTGTACAAAAGGATATTAAAAATCTATAAAGCAACTATAGATCTTAAGCTGTTTTGATACCTGCGATCTAGACTTGGACTAGAGTAGGTTTAATATAGATAAGATCTAAAAATAACAGTGAAAATACTAAGGTTATACCGTGTTTATTATACTACTTTTTCTTTTAGTAGTTAGCTAGTCCTGTAGCTGTGTATATTCTTTAACATATTTATTATTTATTTATTATTTACTATATAACGTCTTTTGTTGTTGTTATAGACTTCTAAAGGGCAGCTACTGTAACTTTAACTTAAAGCAGTGTTAGACTAGCTTAAAGCGTTTAATGTTTTAATAATATAACAAGATGTTATGTCTAATTCTTTTTACTTTTCTAAGCACTATACACACACATATATATATATATATATATATATACACTTTACTACTGCGTTGCCTTTTAGATGCTTTACTAAAGGTGTATTACTTTATTTGCTTATAGTTAGTGCGCACTTTTGCGTAAAGCATTCTTAGAGTTAAATATTAGTTTACCTCTAAAACTTTTAAAAAAGTACTTATTATGCATATTAAAAGAAGAAGTACTCTTCTTTAAGTTTAATATGTTTTGCCTTTTTAAACTTAAAGTTAACTTAGATAAGTACTAAAGTATATTAAGGAGTATTTCTTAAACTTTTTACTACTATAAACTTTTTTACTACTATAGAGCATAAAAAAGATCTAGTAAAAGACTGCCTTTTTACTAAAAAGTAAGTGTAGGTAGTAGCTTTTATCTTAGCTTAGAAAGTCTAAGTAATAAAAAGCTAAAAAAAAAGAGCTATTTATAGCTTTAATTTTAGTTTTAACTTACTAGGTCCTTTTAAAAATTTAAAACACTATCTATTTACTAGATAGCTAAGTTACCTTTTAAAAAGCTTTTGCTTACTAAAGTAGAACTAGCTATAGTAGTTTAGTTGCTCTGCTAGAGGAGAAAGACAATAAGCAGCGCCTCTAGAGGGAGGCAGAGAAGGAGAAGAAGAGCAGTAGGCTCTCCTCTAGCTCCTCCTTCTTTTATAGAGAAAAGGAGCAATCCTCCCTAAATCTTCAAGTAAAGGTAGAAGGCTAAGTTAAAAAAAAAGTAAAGGTAGCTTAGGGGTAGCTTAGTTATTTTACTAAATACTTATTAAAAAAGAATTATTTTTATATATTATTATTTTGTAGTAAAGTTATATCTTTATTTTTTTACTTTTAGGCTATAATCTACTTTGCTAAAAACTTTAAAAAACTTAAATATATAAAGTTTTCTTATAAAAAGCTTTAAGTTTATGTAAAGCCTTTATAAAATTTAAGGCTAAGTACTTAGTTAGGTCTAAATTATATTTAACTTAGCTAAGATAATATTTTAACTTTAAGTAATATATATTACTAGCAAAAATCTTATTAACTTCTTATTCTTTTATGCCTTAAATTGAAGTAAAAGCTAGCCTTAAAGCTTCTTATCCAGAAATTTAGTTCTAAGAATCTTTACATATTAGTTCTAGTGTAAAAACATTATAAATCTAAGATCTCTTTAGTATCTTAAAGTAGTATAAGTGATTAACTTTTTTAAAAACTTTAAAAAGTCTTTTTTATTTAGCTCATAGTCTTTAGCTTAAGTAATTAGTTGTAAGGTTTTTTCTATTTAAACAAAATTATCTTTAACATTTTAATTAATTAAGCAGTAGTAATAATTTAATATAGTTTACATCTAATCTTAAGCTTTTTTTAAAGAAGATTATGCTGTTTCCTAAGTATTATGTACTTAGGTAGCTAAGGCTAACGCGTCTTTATAGTTTATTCTATTAGTTAAAGTAAAATATAAGCTAGCTACTTTTAGTCTTAGCTCTATCTAGGATTAAATCTGTAAAAAATCTAATACAAAGACATACTCAAGGTAAAATAAAGTAAAGAAATTTATAGTTTATTAATTATAAGTAGTAGTCTACTCTAGTTGTCTTAGTAGTAAAATACAAACAGCTAAAGCCTCTAGTTAATATATTTGTTTATAATCTTTGTCTAACTATTAGTCTCTCTGTAGTAAGCTATTAATAGTTTAACTTTAACGCCTAAAATCTAACAGAACTTAGACTAGAAATTAAGTATAAACTAAAGTCCTTAGTAAGAGATTATAGTGTTAGGTATGTAGCTCAATTAGTATACTTATTAAATAAATAATTTAGCTTTACTTCTTGCGTTAATTGTCTTATAACAAGGAATAAAAATCGCCTATTAAGATAAATTATTTTTTACAACTATAATCTAATTATTATTAACCTTATTTAGTAGGAATTCTCTAAAGTTAATACACAAGTATTGTATTAAATAATTAAGAATTAGTAGAACATAAATTAGCTTAGAAATTTAAGTCTGTCTTAGATGTGCCTTGTAACAGGCTATATAGTTCTGTATATATCTTTTGCAGGTAGCCTCTATACCTTTCTAGTAATATTATAGGGCAATTAACTAATAAGTTTTAATATTACTAAAGTGTTGGAGATTAAGCTACTTAGCTGTTTCTCCACAGGATCCAGGTGCTCAAAACACAGCAACTACGCAATCTATTACGTGAGATTACATAAGATTGCGAGATATTGCATCATCTACTACGCAAGCTATTGCGTAAGTACAGGTCTTTCTAGAATGCAAATAACAAGTATATATAGACTGTAGTTAGGCTTGTAGTTAGAAACCAAGAGAGAAACAATATTCAATTGAGCAGTTGTACAATACAATAATAAGACTCAAATAACTCTCCTAGATTAGGCTGCCTCTGAGTCTACTACAAACAAGTAGAAGGCAGAGACCTCTACCTCTGAGTTGATAGTAGAACAAGCAACTAGCTTGGAGATTGAATCCGCAACATAAAGTAAGTAAAGGAAACCTAGTTGTGTGCCTCTTAAATTATCTAAGTATAGAGTATTAAGTCAGGTAGTACGTAAAGACAGTTTAAATATAAAAGTAGCTTATTTTTTATTTATTACTTCTTTAGCAAGAAGTTCTACTTTTTTTTAAACGCTATATAATATATTTGCAAAATAGATCTAATTAGTTCTAGTAAATTTAAAGTTATAGGCTTCAATGTAGCTTTTACTACACGTAAAAACAAAACCTAAGCGTAGAGTTAAGTAAAATAAGTAAGAGCAAAGTTAAAGTTAATTTAGTTATCTAGTTTGTACAGTCTAAGTAAAACCTACAAATAATTATTAGTTTTAGTAAACTTAAAGTTTTTTACATCCTGCTCACGCCGCAAAAGATTATCTGCGCAGGCGTTATCCTTCTTAAGAGTATATTAGATGTAGAAAGAAAATAAGGGAAGTTCTTTAGCTTAATATACTTACTTAGCATTTAAGACCTTTGTAGTTATAAAGTACTTAAGTAAATAATAGTTTAAATACACGTTAATTTTAGAGTAAGCTAACGCTAATTTCGCTCGCTACTTGCTAAACGCTATAATAATAGCAAAAAGACTCTTATTTTAAATCTCTAAATTTAGATTAAACCTAGATAAAACCTTACTACAAAATGCTACTAGACTATATTTTTTATTTAGTTGTTTTTAAGAAAGTACGCCTGTAACAACACTATCTAATATGTTAGTCTTTATCTTAGTATGATATTTAAAGTAATAGTAGTATAAGGTAGAGATTTCTTGCAATATAGCTTAAACTTTCTAAAAGCCTTTTTATAATCTAATTCTTATACAAATAGCTTTTAAAAGCTTTAAAATATAAGAAGTAGTTTAGCAATTTATAAGTATTTTAGTATAAATCGCTAGTAGAACTTTATAAACTTAAGAAATAATCTTATACTTATAATAGTAGTAGGTTGTGCTTAGTTACTAAGAAATTCTACTTTATTAAGATCTACTTCTAGCCTTTCTTTTATTAAAATATAGCTTAAGTACTTTGTTTTTGTAATACAAAGTTTGCTCTTCTTAATATTAACTTAGAGGCCTACTTACTATAGTCTTTTTAGTACTTTTTATACATAAAGAACATATTCTACTTCTAATTTAGAGTAGATAAGAATGTTGTCTAAGTAGACTATATAGAAGTTATTAAGATACTTAATTAATATATTATTTATATAACGTTAATAGATAGCAGAGCTGTTATATAATTTTAATAGCAATACTTAAAATATGTACATTTTATTTTAAGTCTAAAAAGTAGTGTACTCTTTAAAGTTTAAGTCTATTTTAATTTTATAAAAAGCTACGTGTATATCTAACTTCATAAAGAACTAAGCTTTATACATGTAAGCTAATAGCTTATCAATATATAGAATTAAAAATAAGTACTTTTAAGTAATTACGTTAAGTTTAAAATAATTAACACAAATCTTAATATCTCTATTAGGCTTCTTAATATAGAGAATAAAAAAGGCAAAAAAGTAATTACTAGGATTAAAATATTCTTTCTTAGATTTATTTATTATAAATATTTTAGTAGCTTTAAGTTCTTTATTGCTTTACTTCTATAAAAGGCTAAACTAATTTAGTAGTAGTTTAGTAAAAATAATCTTGTAGTTATATAAGTAGTATTTAGGTAGTTAGTTTACTAAAGTCTTACTAAACACGTTTTAATTCAAGTAGTAGACAAATAAAAGTTAGTTCTATATTAATTTAATATTATTAGGATTATTAGGTTCTATATAATTTTTAAATAAATAATTAATTTTATAAGTACCTATTTTAAAAAGCTTGTTTTTTTTGGTTTTTTTAAACAATAAATAGTATATATTAAAAAGAAAGCTATGCGTTTAGTAAGGTCTAACTAGACAGGATCTAGTTAAAAATTAGCAACTTTAAAAGTAAAACAAGCTTTTAAAACTTAAAAAAGGCTATAAATTATTTATATTAAAGCTGTTGTAGAGCTTTGCCTTCTTTAGTATTTATTCTTTTCCTAAAGCGCGTTTCTCTACTAGATATTCTTCTTTATAACCTTATTATTAGAGAGTTTCTTTAACTACATTAAAATAGAAGAGGCAAAATTATACGTAGCAGGATATCTTATAAGTTACATAATTTTGTTCTAAGTTATGTCTAGTAATAAGTCAAATTACTAAAGCTATTTAACTCTAATAATACTATTTTGTGTACCTAAGTTTATAATAATAATAAAATAGTTAAGATTTTTTCTACTATTAAGTTAGATATAAAGATAGATATATTAATTTACTTTAGCTTAAATTTAGTCTTAGAATTTTTTTATAGAGACCTTAAACAAGAGTCTTTAAATAAAAACCTAAAGTAATTAAAAAAGAGTATAAGTAATAAAAAATTTAAAATATAAAACTTTAGACTTCAGTATTAATTAATAATTATAGCTAGGCATTATAACCTTTTAAATAAAAAATAGTAGAAACTTAAAAATGCTTTTTTTTAAAAAAGGTTAATAAGTTAATAATAGCAGAATTATACTTGTATAGGCCTAAACTAAAGTTTTATTCTAAGTTTCTTTATTTCTCTCTTGTTCTTAGTCTAAGTAAGGTTCTATAGCTTCTAGGTACTCTTTTTGTTTAATTTTAATTTTTTTTACTTAAAGTGTAGTGTAACGAACACGTTACAACTCTCTTATCCTCACTGTTGTCTCCGGATCTTATCTGTATCGGACCTACACCAGTCCTATTCTAGATCGCAAGTATAAAGACAGCCTAGGACTTGCTCTGTAGATTTTTAATATCCTTTTGTACAAGGCCTATAAGTGTCTTATTTAAATTAAGGCTTATTTGTAGATTACAACGCACTTTTATATGCCTTGCTGTAATCTCTTCTGCTAATACTAATCTGTAAGTCTTGCCTGCGCTGTTATATTATATCAAAAATCTTGTCCTAGCTAGTAATAGTATTTAAAATAATATTGCAGCTGTTTATTTAAACCACGCCTAAGCCTAAGCTACTCTAGAAATAAACTAGAAGCTTTACACTGTTAAGTCTAACAACACCTTAGGTAGAATCCTCTAGATCTTCTACTAACTAAAGCCTTTAAGTTTAGAACTTTTAATCTTAATAACAAGGCAAATTACTTTAAAAAAGTTGCGTAGTGCGCTAAGGTAGAAATACAGAGACTACTAACAACCTATTAGCATTAGAATTAAACGCTAATAGCTAACTAGAACAACCTTAGACCCTCTTTAGAGCCTATCTAAAAATTAACCTACTGCTAGGGTTAACAATAATCCCTGCAGAATAAAGCAACTAGCAAGCAACTAGTTGTTAAAGAAAAAAAAGAAGAAGTAGATTTAGAAGAAGATCCTGTTGCACTTTATAAAGACAAAATTAACTGCTTAAATGCGCAAGTTGCGCGTTTAACACAGGAAGTTACGCTCTCTAGAGACACAGCAGTACTAACTACTAAAACACTGCTAATAAAAACAAATATACTAACAAGCTAACTAACATAGTACATTTTTATTACTTTTAAGACCTTATACATTAAGCTTACAGAGCGCACGCCTACTATTAAAAATCTTAACAATAGAACTAACCCCACGTTCTGTTAATAGCAGGCTTTAATAAAAGACTAATTAGAGATTAATTTAGATTACTACTAGACTAAACAGGCACGCATAGCTCTTGTATAAAGACACACAACTAGTATTGCAAAGAGATACTTTAAACCTTAGTACTTAGCTACTTTAGTTACGGAATAGTTTAAAAATGCAGAAAAAATAATTGCGCTACTTAAATTATATTTTATATTTAGTAATAAACAGGCGGAAAGCTGTGCAGCTTTCTACCGCCTAGTTATAAATAAGAAAGAAACGTTTTTAGCGTTTAAGGCAAGGTTTATTAGTACTGCTGTTAAAGGGTCTATTTTTAAGATAAAGTAGTCTTTCTACTTTTAAGAGAAAATTACACCTACCTTATGCTCTCTAAATTTAGAATTTAAATACTTGTAGAACAACTTATTTAATAAAATAGTACAGCACTTTACTGCTTTTAACATAGAAAAACGTAATTCTCTTATTAGACTAAATATAGATAGTAAGCTAGTGTATACTTTAGTGCTACTAAGAAAGCTCTGCCCTTAATAATATTAGAACGCGCGGCTGTCTTACACTAGTTACTTATCTAACTTAACTTTAACCCCTGCTTGCGCTACTTTAAGTACGCCTAGATTTCTGTTTAAGACTCCTGCCTTTAATAATAAGCCTCTATTAGATACTTATTTTAAGTGCAGGAAACCTAGTTACTTTGTAAGCAATTATACTACCTCTTAAGTAAGAAAGATTAAGATAAAATAGGAAGAATACTTAGAAGCTGCAAAACCCTACTTAGACTAGGAATAGGAGAAAAATAAAAACGCTTAGGACAACGCTCTAGCCTAGGCCTGTATAAATATAATCTTGCTAAGATTAATTTATTAAACTTGTTTAGAAAAAAGTATTTCTAAGTTTCTACTATTTTTTGTTTAAAGGGTTACAGTGCTTAGCTATAATTGTTAATTAATACTAGAGCCTAAGGTTTTTTATTTTTAAATTCTTCTGTTGCTTACACTTTTTCCTAATCCCTTTAAGTTCCTATTTAAAGACTACTTTTTAAGGTCTTAGTAAAAGGATTTTAAGACTAGATTTAAACTAGAGTAGATAATTATATCTATCTTTACATTTAAATTAATAGTAGAAAGATTCTTAACTATCTTTTTGTTATTATAAATTTAGGTACGCAAGACTGTATTATTAGGATTAAATAGCTTTAGCAATTTAACTTATTGCTAGACATAGTTTAGAACTAAATTATATAGCCTGTAAAATATCTTACTACATACAACTTTGCTCTCTCTATTTTTATGCAGCTAAAGGAATCTACTAATAATAAGGCTACTAAGGAAGATATCTAGCGTAGAAACGCGCTTTAGAAGAAGGATAAATACTAGAAAAAGCACAGCTTTACAACGTGTTTAATACAAAGAATTTGCGGCCTTCTTTAGCTTTTAAAAGCTTATTTTACTCCTAAAGATACTACTCCTAAACTAGATCCTATCTAACACAACTCTACTTCTTGTATTACTATTATTTTAGCTAACACTTTCTACTATTTAATAAAACAAAAAGAGAACAAGTTCTTTATAACAAGTATTTACAAGATTAATTGTTTACTAAAGAACTGTATAGAACCTAATAATTTTAACAACGCTAAACTAATTTAGAACTAACTTCTATTTATATACTATTTGTACAAAGACGTGTTTAGTAAAACTGTAGCTAACTAACTGCTTAAACATTGTCTTTACAACTACAAGATTATACTTACTAAACTACTACTAAATTAGTTTAGCCTTCTATATAAGCAGAGCACTAAAGAACTTAAAGCTACTAAGACGTTTGTAATAGATAACTTTAAGAAAAGATATATTAATTCTAGCAATTGCCTCTTTGCCTTCTCTATTTTTTGTGTTTAGAAGCCTAATAAAGATATCTAGATTTGTATTAATTATTGCAAACTTAATGCAATTACTTAAAAAGACTTATATCTAATCCTGCGTATTAATAAGCTGTTAGCTTATACACATAGAGCCTAGTTCTTTACTAAGTTAGATATACGCGCTGCTTTTAATAAAATTAGAATAGACCTAGACTCTAAAGAGTACACTACCTTTTAGACTAGATATAGAACGTACAAGTTTAAGGTGTTGCTATTTAGTTTATGCAACAGCCCTACTACCTATTAACGTTATATAAATAATGTGCTAATTAAGTATCTTAATAACTTTTGTATAGTCTACTTAGACAACATTTTTATCTACTCTAAATTAGAGGCAAAATATATTCTCTATGTACAAAAGGTACTAGAAAGACTATAGCAAGCAGGCCTCTAAGTTAATATTAAGAAGAGCGAATTCTATGTTATAAAAACAAAGTACCTAGGCTATATCTTTACAAACTAAGGGCTAGAGGTAGATCCTAACAAAGTAGAACTCCTTAACAACTAGGCACAACTTACTACTATTATAAGTATAAAATTGTTTCTTAAGTTTACAGAGTTCTACTAGCAATTTGTACTAGAATACTTATAAATTACTAAACTACTTCTTGCACTTTAAAGCTCTTTAAAGCTATTTGTATAGAATTTAGATTGTAAGAAGGCCTTTAGAAAGTTAAAAGCTGCATTGCTAGAAATTTCTACTTTATACTATTATTACTTTAAATATAATACTAAGGTAGAGACTAACGCATTAGATAGTGTTGTTGTAGGCGTACTTTCTTAGAAACAACTAGATAAGAAATAGAGTCTAGTAGTATTCTTTAGTAAGGTTCTATCTAAGTCTAAACTAAATTAAGAGATTTACAACAAAGAACTTTTTGCTATTGTTACAGCGTTTAGCAAGTAGCGAGCTAAATTAGCCTTAGCCTACTCTAGAATTAACGTGTATTTAGACTATTATTTACTTAAGTACTTTATAACTATAAAAGTCCTAAACGCTAGGCAAGTACATTAGGCTAAGGAACTTGCCCTATTTTTTTTCCACATCTAATACACACCTAGAAAAGATAACGCCTGTGTAGATATCCTTTTGCAACGCGAGTAGGATGTAAGAAACCTAAAGTTTACAAAAACTAATAATTATTTATAAGTCCTACTTAGACTACACTAACTTAATAAGTAAATTAACTTTAATTTTGCTCTTACTTATGTTGCCTAACTCTATGCTTAGAGTTCGTCTCTGCGCGTAGTAGAATCTACTTTAGAGCCTATTTATTTTTAAGGTGTCAAAGGCGGTGGTTGTTGTTGTAGTCAAAATGGGGTTTCTAAAAAAAGTGAAAAGCAGCTACCCTTTACTAATCAGTCGCAAAAGTCAAAAAAAAAGATTGTGTGTAGTCAACAAGATTTGAATGGTGGGTGGATGAGGTCCACGCGCTAAGCGCTTGGAGCAGAAAAGCTTAGACTACTAAGCGAAAATTAGGGTCAAAAAAATTTGCTAAAGGTACTAAAAAACGAAACGTGTTTAACGGCGATTGCTAGCCTATGGCTGGCAACAAGATTGCGATGGAGATGGAGGAGGAGGGTAAGGACACATACGTTACTGCAGCAGGAGCCTGCAATACTTTTTTATAAAAGCTCCCTGCCTGCTACTTTTTACCTTTAGGGTTTCCTACACTACACAGTACCGCATACGAACGACTCGCATACAAACAATACAATGCTTAGACTATTCTTCTCCTCTTTTAATACAAAGACTGATAGCTTACATTAAGTAAAGTTAGACCTTACTAAGTTACTATACTAGAAGCTATGGTAGTAGATCACGAAGCCGGCGTTTACTGTTGTTAAGCGGCCACCTCCGTTGGTTGAAAAGGAGCTGGTGGCGATAGTCCCTGTAGTAGTTAAGTTGGTGCAGAGGTTAGAATGTGACTGTAGTTAAGACATCTTTAATGCGTCTGGTGTTATAGATGTTAAGGTTACAACAAGGACTGTGAAAAGCTAGTTTAGCTAGTACACTATATACACTGCGCATGTTAATAGTCTAGGTGCAGTAAAGGTATATTACTTTAGCAATCTCCTCCTGCGCAAATGCAACCTTAGCAAAGAGACTTAAGAGTAGCTTTGCAAGGAGCAAAGGCGTGTTAAAACAGCTATTAAGCAGCTGGGACAAACTGACGAGTAGGAGGATTTTGTGAGTTGCCTCTAGGGATGGGAGAGCTGTGCATGGATAGTAATGCTGTTGTCGTTTATTTACATCTAAGAATAGGCACCAAACGCCGCAACTGCAACACCGCCGGGATGGCGACAGGACGACAGAAGTTGCGGTCAGCGGTAAATGGTTAGCGGTAAATAGTTATTAGTTAAGAGGGTTAGTTGGAGGGATATTGCGCATCTTTGTTTCCGTCTGAACATGCAACACACTAATTGCGTGCCGGCAATGCCGAACAAGGGGGCATGAGCCCGGATACCTGTTGTTAGCAATAAATCTTTTTTTACCAAAAAGATGACTTTAGAGCCTATAACCCTAGATTTGCTAGAATTAATTAAATCTATTTTGTAAACAAACTACACTGCGTTTAAAAAAGAGTGTAACTTATTACTAAATAAGTACTAAATTAAAAATAAATTACTTTTATACGCAAACTAACTTTACGTACTACCTAACTTTATACTTTGCATATAAATAATCTAAGAGGCACACAACTAGGTATCCTTAGCTTACCCTAGCGCTACTAAAACTTATTAGCTAATTGCCCTAAAATATTACTAAAAAGGTATAGAAGCTACCTGTAAAAGGTATATGCAGAACTATATTAACTGTTATAAAGCACATCTAAGATAGACCTAAATTTTAAGAATAACTTACTTCTTACTAATTCCTAATTATTTAATGCAACACTTGTATATTAACTTTAAAAAATTCTTTTTAGATAAGACTAGTTATAATTAGATTATAGTTGTAATTAATTGTTTATTTAAACAGGCTATTTTTATCTTTTGTTACAAGATAATTAACGCAAGAAGTATAGCTAAGTTATTTATTTAATAAGTATACTAATTTAGCTACACACCTAATACTATAATCTCTAACTAAGGTCCTTAATTTATATCTAGTTTTTAGTCTAAGTTTTGTTAGATCTTAGGCGTTAAGGTTAAGCTATTAACAGCCTACTACAAAGAGACTAATAGCTAGACAAAGATTATAAATAAATATATTAACTAGAGGCTTTAGCTGTTTATATTCTACTACTAAGACAACTAGAGTAGACTACTACCTCTAATTAATAGAGCACAAATTTCCTTACTTTATTCTGCTTTAGGCATGTCTCTATATTAGATCCTTTATAGATTTAATTTTAAATAGAGCTAGGACTAGAAGTAGCTAGCTAACACCCTTACACTAACTAATAAGATAAACTACAAAGACACGCTAGCTATAGCTACCTAAATACACGACGCTTAGAAAATAGCATAAAACTCTTTAGTAAAAGCTTAAGACTAGATGTAAACTATAGTAAATTATTACTGCTACCTAATTAATTAAGATGTAGAAGATAAAGTTTTTTTAGATACAAAGAACTTTGCGACTAATTACTTAAGCTAGAAACTATTAGCTAAATAGAAAGGCTCCTTTAAAGTTCTTAAGAAAGTTAGCTACTTATACTACTTTAAGTTACTAAAGAAATTTTAGATTTATAATATTTTTATACTAGAACTATTATGTAAAGATTTTTAGAATCTACTCTTAAAATAAAAAGCTTTAAAACTAGCTCTTACCCTAATTTAAAGTATAAAAAAATAAAAAGTTAATAAAATTTTTACTAGCAAAGCATGTTGCTTAAAGTTAAAATACTATATTAGCTAGGTTAAACATAATCTAGACTTAACTTAGTATCTAGCTTTAAACTTTATAAGGGCACTTTATAAACTTAAAGCTTTTTATAAAAGGAACTTTACACGTCTAAGTCTTTTAAAGTCTTTAGCAAAGTAGATTAAGGCGTAAAAGTAAAGAAAAAAGGATATAACTTTACTGCAAGATAATAATATATAAAGAATCCCCCCCCCCCCCCCCCCCCCCCTACCCTTACTTAAAGATCTAGGGAGGATCTCTTCTCTTCCCTATAAAAGGAGGAGGAGTTGGAGGAGAGCCTACTACTCTCCTCCTCCTCTTTTGCCTCCCTCTAGAGGCGCTTTTTATTGTCCTCCTCCCCTAGCAAAGCAACTAGACTACTACTACTAGTTCTGCCTTAGCGAGCAAAGGCCTCTAAAGAGGTAACCTAGCTGTCTAGTAAATAGATAGCGTTCTAGATTTTTAGAAGGACCTAGTAAGTTAAAACTAGGATTAAAGCTATAGACAGCTCCTTCTCCTAGCTCCTTGTTACCTAGACCTTTTAGGCTAGGACAAGGGCTGCTGCCTATACTTGCTTTTTAGCAGAGAGGCAGTTTTTTGCTAGATTTTCTTTATACTCTGTAGTAGCAAGGAGGTTTATAGTAGTAAGGAGTTTAAGAAACTTTTTCTTAACGTACTCTAGCACCTAACTAAGTTAGCCTTAAGTTTAAGAGTTAAACATATTAAACTTATAGAGGAGTACTTTTTCTTCTGCTGTGCGTAATAAGCGCATTTCTTAGACGTCTTAAAGTTAAACTAATATTTAACTTTAAGAATGCCCTGCGTAAAGGCGCGCACTAACTGCAAACAAATAAGGCAATACGCCTTTAGTAAAGCCCTTAAGAGGTAGTATAGTAGTATAGTATATATATGTGTGTGTATATGTGTGTGTATATGTGTGTGTATATGTGTGTGTATATGTGTGTGTGTGTAAGGTGTTTTAGAAAGGCAGAAAAATTAGACACAACTTGTTGTTATAATATTAAAACAGCAAACGCTTAAGGCTAGTCTAACGCTGCTCTAGGTTGTAGTTGCGGTAACTGCACATTAGAAGTCTATAACAATAACAAAAAGACGTTATAAGGTTAATAAATAACAAACATGTTAAAAAATATACACAGCTATAGGACTAGCTAACAACTAGAAGGGGGGGTAGTGTAACAAACACGTTACAACTCTCTTATCCTTACTATTGTCTCTAGATTTTATCTATATTAGACCTACACTAGTCCTATTCTAGATCGCAAGTATAAAGACAGCCTGGGACTTATAGTTGCTCTGTAGATTTTTAATATCCTTTTGTACAAGGCCTATAGGTGTCTTATTTAAATTAAGGCTTATTTGTGGATTACAACGCACTCCTATATGCCTTGCCGTGATCTCTTCTACCGATACTAATCCGTAAGTCTTGCCTGCGCCGTTACATGTAGTATAATTGCTAATAAAGTAACTAGGCTTTTTATACCTAAAATAAGTATTTAATAAAAGCTTATTATTAAGGGCTAAAGTCTTAAAAAGAAATCTAGTCGTGCTTAAATTAGTGCAAGCAGGAGTTAAGGTTAAATTAGAATAAAAGCTAGTATAAAAAGGCTGTAATCTCTAATATTGTTAAGAGCAAGGCTTTTGCAGTAGTACTAAGGTAAACACTAGTTCTCTATTTATATTTAGTCTAATAAGAGAATTATGTTTTTTTATATTAGATATAGTAAAGTATTGTACTATTTTGTTAAATAAGATGTTTTATAGATATTTAAACCCTAAATTTAAGGTATGTAAGGTAGAGGTAATTTTCTCTTATAAGTAGCAAAACTACTCTAACTTAGAAATAGACTTTTTAATAGCAGTACTAATAAACTTTGCCCTAAAAGCAAAAAACATTTCTTATTTTAATTATTACTAGGCAGTAGAAAGCTACATAGCTTTCCGCCTGTTTATTGCCAAATACAAAATAAAATTTAAGTAGCGTAATTATTTTTTCTACATTTTTAAACTATTTTAAATCTAAAATAGCTAGGTACTATATTTTAAGGTATCTTTTTGTAATACTAGTAGTGTGTCCCTATACAAGAGCTATACAAGCGCGTTTATTCTAGTAGTAACTTAAGTTAGGCTAGTAAATAAGTATAAGTTAGGTTGTGGTTGGGGTCTAACGTAAGCTAACCTAACCCTAACCTAACCTATACCTACGCTAAGTTACGCTTGTAACGAACACGTCACAACTCTATTATCTTTACTATTATTTTAGGATCTTATCTGTGTCGGACCTACTCTAGTCCTGGCCTAGATTGCAGGTATAAAGACAGCTTAGGATCTATAGTTGCTTTATTGATTTTTAATATCCTTTTGTACAAGGCCTATAAGTGTTTTATTTAAATTAAAGCTTATTTGTAGATTACACCGCACTCCTATATGCTTTGCTATAATCTCTTCTACTAATACTAATCTGTAAGTCTTGCCTGCGCTGTTACATTATATTAAAAATCTTGTCCTAGCTAGTAATAGCATTTAAAACAATATTGCAGCTGTTTGTTTAGACTACGCCTAAGCCTAAGCCTCTCTAGATATAAACTAGAAGCTTTACACTATTAAGTCTAACAACACTTTAAGTAAGATCTTCTAGATCTTTTACTAACTAAAGCCTTTAAGTTTAGAACTTTTAATCTTAATAATAAAGTAAATTACTTTAGAAAAGTTACGTATAGTGCACTAAGGTAAAAACACAAAGACTACTAATAACCTATTAGCATTAAAATTAATTACTAATAGCTAACTAAAACTACTCTAGACCCTCTTTAAAGCTTATCTAAAAATTACCCTGCTGCTAAGGTTAACAACAATCCTTACAAGACAAAGCAACTAGTAAGCAACTAGTTATTAAAAAAGATAGAGTTAAAGAAAAAGAAAAAGTAAATTTAAAGGAAGATTTAGTCGCATTTTATAAAAATAAAATTAACTGCTTAAATACGCAAGTCGCGTAAATAACACAAAAAGTTATACTATCTAATAATACAGCTATACTATCTACTAAAACACTGCTAATAAAAGCAGATATACTGTTAAGCTAATTAACATAGTACATTTCTACTACTTCTAAGATGCTATATATTAAGCTTATAAAGCGCACGCCTACTATTAAAAATTTTAATAATAGAACTAACCCTACGTTCTATTAATAGTAGGCTTTAATAAAAGACTAATTAGAAATTAACTTAGATTACTACTAAACTAAGCGCGCTTACATAGCTCTTATGTAGGGACACACTACTAGTATTATAAGAAAATACCTTAAACTACAGTACTTAGCTAATTTAGTTTTAAAATAGTTTAAAAATATAGAAAAAATAATTACTTTACTTAAATTATATTTTATATTTAGCAATAAATAGGTAGAAAGCTGTGTAGCTTTCTACTGCCTAGTTATAAATAAAAAAGAAACGTTTTTAGCTTTTAAGGCGAAGTTTACTAGTACTACTATTAAAAGGTCTATTTTTAAGTTAGAGTAGTCTTTTTACTTATAGAAGAAAAATACCCCTACCTTACGCGCCTTAAATTTAGGTTTTAAATACTTATAGAACAACTTATTTAATAAAATAGTATAACACCTTACTACATTTAATATAAAAAAACATAATTCTCCAATCAAACTAAATATAGATAGCAAACTAGTGTTTACCTTAGTACTACTAAAAAAGCTTTACTTTTAACAATATTAGAGCCTGCGGCCTTTTTATACTAGCTTCTTATCTAATTTAACCTTAACTTCTACTTACGCTACTTTAAGTACGCCTAGATTTCTGTCTAAGACCTTTGCCCTTAATAATAAGCTTTTATTAAATACTTGTTTAAAGTGTAGAAAGCTTAGTTACTTTATAAGTAATTATACTACCCCTTAAGTAAGAAAGATTAAAATTGAATAAAAAGAATACTTAAAAGCTGCAGAACCCTACTTAGACTAGAAATAGAAGAGAAATATAGACGCCTAAGACAACACTCTAGCTAAGGCCTATATAAGTATAATCTTGCTAATATTAACTTATTAAACTTGTTTAAAAAAAAGTATTTTTAAGTTTTTACTATTTTTTGTTTAAAGAGTTATAGTGCCTAGCTATAATTATTAATTAATACTAAAGCTTAAAGTTTTATATTCCTAAATTCCTTTATTGCTTATACTTTTTTTTAATTACTTTAGGTTTTTATTTAAAGACTTCTTTTTATAGTCTTTATAAAAGAATTTGAGAACTAAATATAGATAAAAGTAGATAAATATATCTATTTTTATATTTAAATTAATAGAAGAAAAACTCTTAACTATTTTTTTATTATTATAGACTTAGGTACGTAATATTGTATTATTAAGATTAAATAGCTCTAGTAATTTAACTTATTACTAGATATAGTTTAGAACTAAATTGTGTAGCTTATAAAATATCTTACTACATATAATTCTGCCCCCCTTATTCTTCTATAGTTAAAAGAACTTTCTAACAATAAAGTTGCAGAGAAGGATATCTAGTAGAGAAACGCGCTCTAGAAGAAGGATAAATACTAGAGAAGACAAAGCTCTACAATAGTTTTAATACAAAGAATCTACAGCTTTTTTTAGCTCTTAAAAGCTTATTTTATTCTTAAAGTTGCTAATCTTAAACTAGATCCTGTCTAGTTAGACTTTACCTTACGCATAGCTATTATTTTAGTAAATACCTTTTATTATTTAATAAAAAAAAAAACTAATTCTTTATAGTAAGTATTAACAAAATTAATTATTTATTAAAAGACTGTATACAACTTAATAATTCTAACAACGTTAAATTAATTTAAAACTAACTTATATTTATTTACTACTTATACTAAGACGTGTTTAGTAAAACTGTAGTAAACTAACTACCTAAATACTACTTATATAACTATAAGATTGTCCTTACTAAACTACTTTTAGATTAGTTTAGCTTTTTGTATAAGTAAAGTACTAAAGAACTTAAAGCTACTTAAATATTTGTAATAAATAACCTTAAGAAAGGATATATTAATTCTAGTAATTACTTTTTTGCTTTCTTTATTTTCTATATTTAGAAGCTTAACAAAGATATTTAAATTTATGTTAATTATTATAAACTTAACGCAATTACTTAAAAAGACTTATATTTAATTTTACATATTAATAAGCTATTAGCTTATACGCATAAAGCTTAGTTTTTTACTAAGTTAAATATACGCGTAGCTTTTAACAAAATTAAAATAGACTTAAATTCTAAAAAGTATACAACTTTTTAAACTTAATATAGAACATATAAGTCTAAGGTGTTGCTATTTAGATTATGCAACAGCCCTGCTACCTATTAACGTTGTATAAATAATATACTAATTAAGTATCTTAATAACTTCTATATAGTCTACTTAGATAACATCTTTATCTCCTTTAAATTAGAGGTAGAATATGTTCTTTACGTATAAAAAGTACTAGAGAGAATATAGTAAGTAGGCCTTTAAGTTAACATTAAGAAGAGTAAATTTTATATTATAAGAACAAAGTACCTAGGCTATATTTTAATAAACTAAAGGCTAGAGGTAGATTCTAATAAGGTAGAACTTCTTAACAACTAAGTATAACTTACTACTATTATAGGTGTAAGATTGTTTCTTAGGTTTATAGAGTTCTACTAGCAATTTATACTAAAATATTTATATATTACTCAACTACTTCTAACACTCTAAAGCTTTTTAAAGCTATTTATATAAGATTTAAATTGCAAGAAAGCTTTTAGAAAGTTAAAAGCTATATTGCTAGAAATTCCTACTTTATACTATTATTACTCTAAATATAATACTAAAGTAGAGACTAACACATTAGATAGTGTTATTATAGGCATACTTTCTTAGAAACAACTAAATAAAAAATAAAGTCTAGTAGCGTTCTTTAGTAAGGTTTTATCTAGTTCTAAACTAAATTAGGAGATTTACAACAAAGAACTTTTTACTATTATTATAGTGTTTAGCAGGTAGTAAGCTATATTAGTATTAGCTTACTCTAAAATTAACGTATATTTAGACTATTATTTACTTAAGTACTTTATAACTATAAAGGTCTTAAACGCTAAGCAAGTACGTTAGGCTAAAAAACTTGCCCTATGTTTATTCTACATCTAATACACCTTTAGGAAGGATAACGCCTACGCAGATATCCTTTCGCAGCGTAAGTAGAATATAAAAAACTTAAAGTCTGCTAAAACTAATAATTGTTTATAGGTCCTACTTAGACTGCACTAACTAGATAACTAAATTAACTCTAACCTTGCTCTTACTTATATTG
Organism: Alternaria gansuensis; assembly: GCA_009289805.1. Classification (NCBI taxonomy): domain Eukaryota; kingdom Fungi; phylum Ascomycota; class Dothideomycetes; order Pleosporales; family Pleosporaceae; genus Alternaria; species Alternaria gansuensis. The sequence goes on along the minus strand of WBOK01000052.1, from coordinate 245,987 downwards.
CCTAACTCTACACTTAAATTTTATCTCTGCGTATAGTTAAAGCTACCTTAGAGCCTATAACCCTAGATTTACTAGAATTAATTAAATTTGTCTTACAAACAAATTGCACTACGTTTAAAAAAGAGCGTAACTTGTTGCTAAATAAGTACTAAATTAAAAATAAATTACTTTTGTACTTCAACCGCCTTTGCGTACTGCTTAACTCTATACTCTACACCTTGGCTTCGGCCTTTTGAGACAACCTTTTGATGTGAAAAAGATTTATTGCTAACAATAAGTATCTAGGCTTATGCCCCCTTGTTTAGCATTGCTAGCACGCAATTAGTGTGTCGCATGTTTAAATAGAAACAAAAATGCGCAATATCCTTTTAACTAACCCTCTTAACTAATAACTATTTACTGCTAACTATTTACTGCTAACCGCAACTTCTGTTGTTTTGTTGTTATTTTAGCAGTGTTGTAGTTGCGGCGTTTAGTGCCTATTCTTAGATGTAAATAAACAACAACAGCATTACTATTTATATATAGCTCTTTTATTTCTAAAGGTAACTTACAAAATTCTCCTGCTTATTAGTTTGTCCTAGCTACTTAATAGCTGTTTTAACACGCCTTTACTCTTTATAAAGCTATATCTAAGTCTCTTTGCTAAAGTTGCATTTATATAAGAGAAGATTGCTAAAGTAATATACTTTTACTACACCTAGACTATTAACATGCGTAGTATATATAGTGTACTAGCTAAACTAGCCTTTTATAGTTCTTATTATAACCTTAATATTTATAATACTAGACGTATTAAAGATGTTTTAACTATAGTTATATTCTAACTTCTGCACTAACTTAACTACTATAAAGACTATTACTATTAGCTCTTTTTTAACTAATAAAGGTAGCTGCTTAATAATAGTAAATGCTAGCTTTGTAATTTACTACTACTAGTAACTTAGTAAAGTCTAACTTTACTTAATATAAGCTATTAGTCTTTGTGTTAAAAGAGGAGAAAAATAGTCTAAGCATTATATTATTTATATACAAGTTATTTATATATAATACTGTATAGTGTAGGAAATTCTAAAAGTAAGAAGCAGCAGGCAGAAAGCTTTTATAAAGAAGTATTGCAGGCTCCTGCTGCAGTAATGTATATATCTTTACTCTCCTTCTCTATCTCTATTATTTGTTTTTTAGTACTTTTAGCAAATTTTTTTAACCCTAATTTTTGCTTAGTAGTCTAAGCTTTTCTGCTCTAAGCGCTTAGCGCATAAACCTTATCTACCTACTGTTTAAATCTTGTTAACTACACATAATCTTTTTTTTGACTTTTGCGACTAATTAGTAGAGATTAGCTGCTTTTTACTTTTTTTAGAAACCCCATTTTGACTACAACAACAACCACCACCTTTAACACCTTAAAAATAAATACTCTACACTTAGATAATCTAAGAGGCACACAACTAGGTTTTTTATACTTACCCTAGCGCTATTAAAACTTATTAGTTAATTGCCTTAAAATATTACTAGAAAAGTAGAGAGGCTACCTGTAAAAGGTATATACAAAACGGCATAGCCTATTATAAGGCAAATCTAAGATAGACTTAAATTCTTAGAATAATTTACCCTCTACTAATTCTTAATTATTCAATGCAACACTTGTGTATTAACTTTAAAAAATTCCTACTAAATAAGGCTAGTTACAATTAGATTATAGTTGTAATTAATTAACTATTTAAACAAGCTATCTTTATTTCTTGTTATAAAATAATTAACGCAAGAGGTGAAGCTAAATTATTTATTTAATAAGTATACTAATTTAGCTACATACTTAACACTATAATCTCTAACTAAAGACCTTAGTTTATATTTAGTTTCTAGTCTAAGTTCTGTTAGATCCTAGGCGTTAAAGTTAAACTATTAACAGCCTACTATAAAGAGACTAACAGTTAGATAGAAATTATAAATAAATATATTAACTAGAGGCTTTAGCTGTTTATATTCTACTACTAAGACAACTAGAGTAGACTACTACCTCTAATTAATAGAGCACAAATCTTCTTACCTTATTCTACCCTAGGCATGTTCCTGTATTAGATTCTTTACAGATTTAATCCTAAACAGAGCTAGGACTAAAAGCAGCTAGCTAACACTCTTACCTTAACTAACAAAATAAACTATAAGAACGCATTAGCTTTAGCTACCTAAATATACAACGCCTAGGAAACAGCACAAACCTCCTTAGACAAAGCTTAAAATTAGATGTAAACTATAGTAAACTATTACTACTACCTAATTAATTAAGACGTTAAAAATAAAGTTTTTCTAAATATAAAGAATTTTGCAACTAATTGCCTAAGCTAAAAACTATTAGCTAAATAAAAAGGACTTTTTAAAGTTCTTAAGAAAGTTAGTTATTTATACTGCCTTAAGTTACTTAAAAAGTCTTAAATTTATAATGTTTTTGTACTAGAACTATTATGCAAAAATTCTTAAAACTTACTTCCTAAATTAGAAGCTCTAAGGCTAGCTCCTACCCTAATTTACGGCGTAGAAGAATAAAAAGTTAATAAAATTCTTACTAGCAAAGCATATTGCTTAAATTTAAAATACTGCGTTTGCTAAGTTAGTTATAATCTAGACTTAACTTAGTACTTAGCTTTAAATTTTATAAGAGCTTTTTATAAACTTAAAGCCTTTTACAAAAAAAACCTTACACGTCTAGGTTTTTTAAAGTCTTTAGCAAAGTAAATTATAGCTTAAAAGTAAAAAAAAAAAAATATAACTTTACTGCAAGATAATAATATATAAAAAAAAGAAAAAATTTCTTTGAATAAGTATCTAGTAAAACAACTAGGCCACCCCTAAACTACTACTAACTCTTTTCTCTTTTCCTCCCCCCCCCCTCTTACTTTTACTTAAAGATCTAGAGAGGATTGCTTCTTCTCCTTATAAAAAAAGGAAGAGCTAAAAGAGAGTCTAGTACTCTCCTCCTTCTCCTCTGCCTCTCTCTAGAGGCGCTACTTATCATCCTCCTCCTCTAGCAGAGCAACTAGACTACTACTACTAGTTCCGCCCTAGCAAGTAAAGGCTTTTAAAAAGGCAACCTAGCTATCTAGTAAATAGATAGCGTCCTAGATTTCTAAGAGGACCTAGTAAGTTAAAACTAAAATTAAAGCTATAAATAGCTTCTTCTCTTAGCTCCTTGTTACTTAGACCTTCTTAGCTAAGATAAAGGCTGCTGCTTACACTTACTTTTTAGCAAAAAGGCAGTCCTTTGCTAGATTCTTTTTATACTTTGCAGCAGTAAAGAGGTCTATAGTAGTAAAAAGTTTAAAAAACTCTTCTTTAACGTACTTTAGCACCTATCTAAGTTAACTTAAAGTTTAAAAAGTTAAGACATATTAAACTTACAAGAAAGTACTTTTTTTTTTACTATGCATAGTAAGCGCATTTCTGAGATATTTTAAAGTTAAACTAATATTTAACTCTAAAAACGCCCTGCGCGAAGGCGCGCACTAACTATAAGCAAATAAAGTAATACGCCTCTAGTAAAGCTTTTAAAAGGCAACGTAGTAGTATAGTGTATATATATATGTGTGTATGTATATGTGTGTGTGTAGTGTTTTAGAGAAGCAGAAAAATTAGACACAACATATTGTTATAATATTAAAATAGTAAATGCTTAAAGCTAGTCTAACACTGCTTTAAGTTAAAGTTACAGTAACTGCCTATTAAAAGTCTACAACAACAACAAAAAACGTTATAAAGTTAATAATAAACAAACAACAAAAATGTTAAAGAATATATATAGTTTTAGGACTAGCTAACTACTAAAAAGAGGGGTAGTGTAACAAACACGTTACAACTTTATTATCCTTACTGTTATTTTAGGATCTTATCTATATCAGACCTACTCTAGTCCTAGCCTAGATTGCAGGTATAAAGATAGCTTAAGATCTATAGTTGCTCTGTAGATTTTTAATATCCTTTTGTACAAAGCCTATAAGTATTTTATTTAAATTAAGGCTTATTTGTAGATCACAACACACTCCTATATGCCTTGCCGTAATCCCTTCTACTAATACTAATCCGTAAGTCTTGCCTGCGCCGTTACAACGCTTAGCGTGGGTATAAGTTAGGTTAGAGTCGCACAGACTAGTAGTTGTAGTTATAGTTAGGTTATATAGACTAGTAGTTGTAGTTGTAGTTAGGTTATACTAACTAGTAGTTGTAGTTATAGTTACGCGCATAAACTATAAGTATAAGTTAAATTATAGTTATAGTTGTAGTTAGGTTGTAGTTACGTGCTATTTATAGTAATAAATAGCTGTGTTAAATAAGTAAAATTAAGAAAGGCAAGCTAAGTAAGCACTAATTTAGTTACATAGCCTATGTAATGTAACCTAACTACAACTATAATCTAACTTATACTTAGGCTAGTAAATAGGTTGTAAGTATAGGTTAGATCGTAGTTGTAGTTAGGTTATACAGACTAGAGTTAAGTTATAGTGTTTAATATTTATTACTAGTTAGAGTTAGGAGATAGTTAAAACTTTACTATAATAGTTAATTATTATAGCTTATAATTATAGTAACGCTTAAGCTTTAAGGCGCCGCCGCTTCTATACTAGAAGTAAAGAGTCCTTTTCTATAAGCTTATCTTTTACTGTTTCCTCCTCTAGACTATATATACTATCTCTAGGCGCTAGAAGTTTAAATATATTATTAATCTTTAATATGTGAGCCATCGGTCTTCGTGTCGAACGGGGAGAAGAACAGTCCGAGCATTGTATCGTTCGTATGCGAGTCGTTCGTATGCGGTACCGTGTGGTGTGGGAAATCCTAAAGGTAAGAAGCAGCAGGCAAAGAGCTTTTATAAAGTATTGCAGGCTCCCGCTGCGGTAACGTACGTGTCCTTACCCTCCTCTACCTCCTCTACCTCTATCGCAATCTTGTTGCCAGCCATAGGCTAGCAATCGCCGTTAAACACATTTTAATTAGTGTTGTTTTTTAGTACCTTCAGCAAATTTTTTAACCCTAATTTCGCTCAGTAGTCTAAGCTTTTCTGCTCTAAGCGCTTAGCGCGTAAACCTTATCTACTCACCGTTCAAATTTTGTTAACTACACTCAATCTTTTTTTAACTTTTGCGAGTAGAGGGCAGCTGCTTTTCACTTTTTTGGAAAACCTATTTTAACTACAACAACAACCACCACCTTTAATACCTTAAAAATAAATATTATTAATCTTATTACATAGTGCTTTAAGGCTAATTTTTTTAATCTATATAGAAATCTCTTGCGCCTTTAAATCTAGAAAGATGGTATTTTTAAAAACTATAATTTACTATATAGTTAAAGCTAAAAAGTTGTACTTTTAATTACTAATAACATCTTTTGCAGTATTAAAAACGCGGTTAATACTAATACTAGTAATTAAGATTGCTAATATATTTTTTATAACTTAAGATAGCTAAAAATAAGTATTTTTAGTCTGTTGCTTCTACTTTAAGATATTAAATAATGTCTTTAGTTTAATATAAAGAGTGCTAAAGTAAAACTCTTCTTTTTATTAAGTAAAGCTTTTTATTCCTTCTTTTTTCTACGTAAAAGATGTTTAACTTAAACTAAAGAAGCTATTAAAAAGTAATTAAGAAGTAGACCTTTGATATTATTTATAGCTAAGTATCTTTTTAAAGAGAAGAGTAGAGAATAGTATTTAATTTACTCCTCTACTATGATTATATTAATAAAGATAGTTAAAAATCTTTTTACAATATATATACTTATTTTAAGGTTTTTATATAAAATCTTAGTTAGCTAATTAGTACTTCTCTGTAATAACAAACTATAATAACTATACTTTATGTACAGTAAGCTTTTAAGTTGAATTTAGAATAGCTACGTAGTAAAATAAAAACTTTTACTTAGCTAATACTTTTGTATAGTCCTTACTTAGTTTTTTTAGTTTTTATTTATAGCAGCTTATACTATTATAGGCTAGTTTATAGTATAACTTTCTACATCCTTATGAAAATTATTAAATATTAAGTCTATAAAATAGAAAAGATAGTTATATATAAGCTAAATATATTAGACTTAGGACTTCTAATTCTTACTTAAAAAGCTTATAGCGTCTTTAAACTGCTTAAGCATTTCTGTAATTACTTTAATATAGTGCTACTTAATAGAAGAAAGCTAAAAACGCTTAAGGTTCTAATAGTTAACCTCTTTTTTATTATTATTAGAGTTAATAATAACACAAGTACTTCTTTTTATTACTATCTTTTATACTAGCTATTTATTAATATAGTTTAAGAGCTTAAGCGCGCGCTTATATATATTATATATTAAATTTGATTAGGTTTCTACATTATAAATAATAGAAAGTTGTTCCCTTAGCAGTCAATATTAATAAGTAGCAAGGAATTGCTTGTACTATTATAGTAACGCGTTAATAGCAATGTATATTGCTTAAATCCAAATAGCAGTTAAAATATAATAACTAAATATAATAAAAGTATAAATACATTGTAATGTATATTAAAAAAAAATATCTTATATTTAATTACTTTAATATGCTGCCTGCGTAGAATCTCTTACGGTCTAACCTTTATAGTAGCAGCTAGTTAGAGATGTTAGATTATCTCTTAAACTACTAGGTTAATAATATAAGCTAGGCATAAAATAGTGTTTTCTAAGGCGCTCTAGCTAGTATTCTTATCTACTAGTATTAATTAAATTATCTAACTAAGTACAATATTATTGCTAGTATTACTGTAAGTAATAGCTAAAAGGCAGAACCTAGTATTAGTATCTAAAAGTACATATAGTACTTCTATAGCTATTAGAATTCTAGTAGATTGTCTGCGTATTAGTATAAAATTAAGTAGTTTTTTTAGAATTGCTAGTTTATTGTAATGTAATAACTTTTAACTATAAAATAGCTAAAATAATTAGCTATAAACTATATATCTAGTAGAATTAAAATCTTAGTTATAGGGCCCAAGTAATTAAGAAAAAAAGGTTTTACTTTTGTAAACTAGTTCCAAAATATTAACTTATATTTATAATAAGTAATTATTATAGTGTAATGCCTTAAGAATTAAAGAAAGTGCGTAAATAATAGCTGCTTAATACTTTAAAATAGCTAATTACTATTAATAACTACTTAAATAAGCTCTTACTCAAGAGCATCTTGAGTACATTTAAGTATTAAAGTAAGTATATTACTTTTTTAGAGTTAAGTATATATAGAATTTATTATGCGCAGACTATTGTAAATTAACATCAAAGTACTTTAATAATTAACCATGTTAATATTCTTTATAAGGTAATTAGTCTTTATTTTGATTAGCTTTAAGTATTGCAGGATTATGCTGTAGTTAAAATAGAATATATAAAAGCAGATAGTTACATAATATAAGCAGCTTCTCTAAACTTTAACTAAATGCTACTAGTGTAGGTAGCATAGTTCTAGTAGAGAGATTTACTATCTAGATTTTAAGCCTAGCTAGTTATACCCTACTACTTATTTTAATAAGTTATAGTTGTATTTCCTCTTTCTTATATAGCTTCTTAAACTAAGTATATTAATAGATTTAACATCTTCTGCCTTTTTTTTAAATAACCTAGTGTCTACTTATTTAAAATTAGTAAAGATTTTGTAAAAGTTTATAAATATGTTTAGCTATAATATATAGGTAAACAGCGTTTAGTTTTAGAATATAATAAAAAGCTATAATAAATAGTTGCTATTACTAACATACAGCACATAAATGTCTGCTTTACAACTTTAATAGTACACAAGCTATATATAGTAGGCCTTTAGTAGACGCGTGTATAGCTAAACTATAATTAACTTGTTCTCTTAATTACGTACTATATAAGGCGCTTTTTAAATAGACTTTATTAATTAAAAAAACGTTAAAATAAAAGCAGTATAGTTATAAAGTTATAGAATGATTTTTGTATTATATAAATTGTGTTAATTAGCTATAATAAGCGCTAGTTAATACTAATAACTTAGTATAGAAATACTACTATAGTTAATTTTAAAAGCCTTTAAAGTTTGTAGAATTGCCTAAATCTATATTTTTATTTTTATATTTATTTTTAACTTTAGCCTATAATTCCTGCTACTGCTTTTTAGTCTTATACTTATTCTTATATTATGTGTAGTACATATTAATATTAGAATTATTATTAACCTCTTTTTTACATTTATTACTATTATGTTTCTTAATATATAGCTTTGTTACTGCGTAGAATAGTATCATCGCTAAGTCCTAAAGACTTATACACTAGCAGAGGCTTAAAAAGTCTATACTAGTTAATAAGTATATATAATAAAAAGATATATTAAAACCTACTTCTAAATTTTACTTATAGTAATAGCTAACTCTTCTAAACTTATATTTGTAACAAAGTTTTGCTATTTCTTTTTAGCTTATTTGCTTTTAAAAGTATTAGTGCAAAGCTTTACTAAATCTTTATTATAAGTATAATATATAATTATTTTAAGAATACTACTAGAGCTATAAATCTAAGTATATATGTAACTTTAGCTACTATTATTTAAGCTCTTTATTGCCTACGCTACTTTATCTAGGATTCTTGTGTACTACTTTATATTAACTTTGTAGTATGCGTTTTTCTATTTTTTATAAATTTAATTAAAGGTTGTTTATAGCTACTTACTTATTTATAAGTAAGCATAACTCTGCAGTGAATAACTATATTAACTTACTACTCTTTTAGGCGTTATATTACTTTTAGTTAAATACTTTTTATGCTGCTTTTATTATTTTTTTGCGCTTTTTTACACTTACATTCTTGTATTATTTTATACCTTCTATTTTTTTTTAATTAGTATATAGTAGCGTAACTAGCTGTATTTGCGTTTCATAAAGCTTTTATTTTAAAATTAAGTAAAGATACTTAACTTCTTTGCATAATAGCTTAAGAACTAAAGCTTAATAATATTTTTGTTAAGACTTTTAAATTTATAAAGCAACTTTTCTTTAAACTACTTTAGCTGCGTTGCGTAAGTATATTATTAATTTTAATTTTTTTAATATTTATAACATTTTATAAATTAGCATACGCTATAATTAATATTTATATTAAATACTTTTATAAGCTTCTTTTACTTATTGTATTTAAAACTTAGTAGCACTAAAATTAGAATACACAAAACTAGGTCTTTAGGACCATTACTTAGCTTTTCTTTGATTATTACTATTGCAATAGATATAATAATTAACTATAATCAGTTAATTTTAGTTGTAGTAGTTAAATAGTAGCTAGAGAGAGAGAAATATTACTATATTATAGCTAGTGTAGCCTATGCGCCCCTACTAAAGCTAACTAAAAATTAATATTTTTCTTATATTTAGACACTCTACTAATTACTTCCTACTAATAATACACTCTAACACGTTACATTATAACAGCTTTTTATTACGTTTACTTACGCACTCTATTGCTGCAAAAACAATTAATAATAATTCTATACGCTTACTATAAATTTTAATAACCTTACAACTACTATAATAGCGCGTACTAAGCAAACTACGTAAGCTTTAACTAGTAGTAAAGCGCCTATAAAAAACTTATTAATAAAGGCTAGAAAAAACATACCTGTATTATTTATAAAGGCTAGAGATGTTAAAAAGAAATATTAATATAAGCTAAGTAGTAAGTTATTATAGTCTTTTATTATAGTTAAATACTAATAGTATTTAGCTATTGTGCTAAAAAAAATTAAAAAGTAGTAAAAGCTAACTAAACTATTATTACATGAACTTTTGTTTAGCTATCTTGTTTACTAAGATTATGTATACTTATTACTTTAATTTACGCTTTTAGGTAAAAGTAATTTATGCTTTTTAAAAGTTAGCTAAAGCGTTTTTAGTTAGCTATTTTAAAAGTATTGTAACTACTTTTATTAATTTTAAATTTTATACTAATAAATAAATAGACTGTAACCTTAATACTTTTTATATAAAGAAAGTTACTATTTAAGCTAAAAACTAAAAAATAGTAGTTAGATACTATAAGAAGTTTAGTACTAACTTTACGTTCTTGTAGCTTTCTACAAAAAGACTATATAGCTAGTAGTTAGAGTTTCTTTAGTGTATAATAATATAAAGATACTTTCTTAATTACTTTTTATACTGTAATAACTAACTATGTTAACAACTATAATATATCTACTATATATAGTTATAGTTAGGTTAAGGTTGTAACTAAATTAGTGCTTACTTAGCTTATTTCTCCTAATTTTACCTCTCCTAGTCTTACCTGTTTAATACAGCTATTTATTACTATAAATAGCACATAACCATAACCTAACCACAACCTAACTACAACCACTACTACTAGTCTATGCGACTTAACTACAACTACAACCACTAGTTAGTGCGACCTAACTACAACCATAACCACTGGTCTGTGCGACCCCAACCCAACCTATACCCACGCGTGGGTACCCACGACCCATTTACCAGCCTAACTTAAGTTAATTTCTAATTATTCTTCTATTAAAGCTTACTATAAATAAAACGTAGGGTTAGTTCTATTGTTAAAATTCTTAATAGTAAGCGTGCGTTCTATAAGCTTAATGCGTGGTATCTTAAGAGTAGTAAAAATATACTGTTTTAATTAGCTTAATAGTATATCTGCTTTCGTTAGTAGTGTTTTAGTAGATAGTACAGCTGTGTTCCTAGACAGCGTAACTTCTCGTGTTAATTACGCAACTTACGTATTTAACTAGTTAATTTTGTCTTTATAGAGTGCGACTAGATCTTCTTCTAAGTCTGCTTCTTCTATATTATTTTGAACAACTAGTTGCTTGCTAATTACTTTGTTCTATAGAGATTATTGTTAACCCTAGCGGCAGGTTAATTTTTAGACGGGCTTTAAAGAGGGTCTAGGGTAGTTTTAGTTAGCTATTAGTAATTAATTCTAATACTAATAAGTTGTTAGTAGTTTCTGTGTTTCTACCTTAGCGCACTTTACACAACTTTCCTAAAGTAATCTACCTTATTATTAAGATTAAAAGTTCTAAACCTGAAGGCTTTAGTTATTAAAAAACCTAGAAAATTCTACTTAAAATGTTATTAGACCTAACACTGTAAAGCTTCTAATTTATGTCTAGAGAGGCTTAGGCTTAGGCGTAGTCTAAACAAACAGCTATAAGATTATTTTAAATGCTGTTACTAGCTAAGACAAGATTTTTAATATAATGTAACGGCGCAGGCAAGACTTGCAGATTAATATTAGTAGAAGGAATAATAGCAAGGTATATAGAAGTGGGTTATAATATACAAATAAGCCTTAATTTAAATAAAACACCTATAGGCCTTATATAAAAGGATCTTAAAAATCTATAGAGCAACTATAGGTCCTGAGCTGTCTTTATACCTGCGATCTAGACCAGGACCGGAGTAGGTCTAATACGGATATGATCTAGAGATAACGGTGAGAATAATGGGGTTGTAACGTGTTCGTTACATCTACCTTTTATTATCTTTGCTAACAACCACTACCTCTTTAGCTAGTACAAAAAAAAGAATCTACTTTATAATTAGGTTACTAGGGTCTTTAAGAACGGCCAGTTCCTAAATACGCTTAGTTTTAAGTAACTAGAGCACTTTAATCAGCATATAAAGAAAAGGGTTAATAGCTGCTACTACTTGCTAGTTATCAATAATTATAAGAGCTATAAATTATTTATGTTTAAATAATACAATATAAAAAACAACATAACCACTTTTTATATATTTTTGCAATTATTATGTTTACAATAACGTGTTTCAAAAACGAGTCGGTAACCTAAGCGAGTCGGTAACGCAAAATCGCCGCGAAATTTCAAAATAACAAAGGTCTATTTCTTAACAACTACGAGGTAGAATTCTTTAGAAATCTAATATAATCGCTGCAGTTATATAAAGAGAAAGCTGTAAAGGTTTTAAGAAAGTCTATCAAGTAGTTGTAGAGATAGACTACTTATATCCCTGTAAAACCACAAAACTATATATATCTTATTGAATATTAATGCTAGAGTTTTAAAATTCTAATAGCTCATTCTGTAGATCGATGCAGCGATCAGTTTAAGTTTTTAAACAATTCTACCTAGTAGTTGTTAAAATATAGACCCCTGTTATTTTGACATTTTGCGGGGATTTTGCGTTACCGACTCGCTTGGGTTACCGACTCGCTTATGAAACACGTTAACATTAATTAGATAAGCTCCTAGATAGGCGTTATTATGTCTATAAAAGTTGTTACAGGTTCAAAAAGACATAGTTAACTAAGAATTATCTTGCTAGACAAATATAAGTAAATAATAGTTATCTAGAGCATTTGCGCTGCAATGTATACAACTTTACCTTTTATTATTTATAAAGAAAACGTCTATACCTTAGCATAGTATAAAAAGTGATTATAACATATTCTAGGAAGCTCTTAGTGATAGAGAATAGCTAGACTAACGACATAGTTAGACTAGAGTAGTTAAATTACTCTAATGCACATATAAAGGCTACGTAATATAGATTAGATACAAGAAAAAAAAGCCCTTATAGTAGAGAAAAGTCTTTAGTTAACAACTCTAAAGAAGTTTAGCGCGTGCAGCAATAGGAAAAAAAGCAAAAAAAGCGTGTATTAAAGTAAGTAAACTATCTTTAAAAATACTATAGAAGCTAAGACGCTATAGCAAGGGATAACACAACTTACGTATATATAAACAGGATACAGAAGTAGATTCTAGGTGGAATAGTCTACTATGATTTCTAATTATTATTGTTAATAATGCTGTGCAGTCTTGTGTAGTTGTAGTTTTAGTAAGGTCTTGGCAAAAATGCGTTACTTGCTTATCTGCGTCACTCGCTTATCTACCACCTAATTAATTTAAAAACTACTTAATTCTTAATACTCTTATGTTAACGTGGTTCACAAGCGAGCGAGCGCACTAAGCGAGCGAGCGTATCCTCACCAACGCGTTAACGTCAACATAATATCACGCACTTTTATTATAGGTAACAAACTATTGCGATATACTAAATTAATTATTAGAACTGCTATTATTACTTACACTATCTATCTTAACTGCGCAGGTATAAGCGTTGTGTCTAGTCTACTTGCAACGCCTGCACTGCCTCTTTCCTTACATTCTCTTAAACCTACTCTTATTATTACTATAACTACTACCTGCCTATTTAGCTAATATTTCTTATACCTTGCTAATAGTAAAAGTCTTTTCTGTGTATACATATTGCTGCTTACAGCTTTCTTACTTATTTACTTTATCTAAAGCCTCTTAAAGGCTATTTATTTCTTTTATTATAAGCGTTATTTTATATCCTATTTGCTAAGCTTTTTTACTTAGCTATATAACTTGCTTGTTAAGTATATATATAAAATATCTATAGTAGTTTCCTACTCTTTATTAAATAAAAGTACTTTAAGCTTTAACTTTATATACATTGCGTAGTATCTACGCCTTTTAGGGTAGCTACTTATTATAGTAATTATTTTAGTGTCTGCACTACTATATTAAGCTTTAATAGTACTACTTATAAGTTATATAAAACTAGACTAGCGCCTTTAAAGCTAGCTTAAATATTCTTTTTTATAATAAACTGCTTAAAAGTAGCTTTAAAAGCTAGTAGAAAGGTCTTCTTGCTAATATAGTTAGTATAGTTACGTGCTAAGCCTAAAATAGTGTTACTATACTTACGCTTTCATAGCAAAAAGCAAGTAATATTCAAAAGCTATAATAAGTAAGATAAATATGTAAGTAAATAAAAAAAAAAATTTTCTTTTTTAAAAGATTTTAAAATTTTATAAAGTAGTAGCTCTTATAGCTATTAATAATAAGTAGTTAATACTTACTTATAGTAAAGCTTTTTATATAAGTATTAAAATACTTTAACTAAGCAAAAGTAAGCTAATTATTTATTTAACTATTAAAACTAACTTAAAAGACTTAGTTAGCAGGCAAATTTTTAAACTAAATGTTAATAAGCACTTTGCTTATAAAAATAATAAAAAGTAGTATATAGTAACTTAATACGCCTACGCCTTAAAATATAGTAATTTACTTATAGCTACTTAGCTATATTTACTTTTTTTTACTATATCTTTCTAAGCCTATAATAACTAACTATAATAAAATTTTACTTATTATAAAGCTAGTTTTGTTAAAGTTGTAAATATTATTATTTATAATACTTTACTTTTACTTTATTGCCTAAACTAAGTAAGACTAGTGCTAGATAGCTACTAGGTCCTTGCAGGAAACTTACTAGTAATTATAAAAATAGCTCTAGCGCGTATAGAGCTTAAAAGTCTACTTAATAAAGTTATTAACTTAGTTCTTGCTAATAAAGTTGCTAGCGCAACTATTTAATAGTTTATTAGCTATTACTTAAATATTAAGCTTTATAGGCGCAAATCTTTATGTAGACTCTTTAAGAATATGCTTAACTATAGCCTTCTTTTCTAACTTATTTAGGTGCTTTAAGTTTAGTTTGTAGTTGCGTTAAAGGTATCTCCCAGCGCGTTAATGCTTAAGAGTAGTATAATAGCTACTTTAAACGCGTTAAGAATTAATATTAAAAAGAGTAAGCTGTAAATCTGCTTAAGTATAAGTAGATTAGGCGTTGTGTTATTAAGGCATGTTGCGTTTTTGTGTCAATGTTAACGCGTTAGTGAGGATACGCTCGCTCGCTTGTGAACCACGTTATTTAAATTGTTCTACTAAAGGTGCTTACACAACCCTGTACTATTATTACATTAGTTAACTAATCATGCTAGTACATCTACTGTCCATCGCATTCACTTATTCCCGAGAACCCACCCTAGATTATATTCGACGATCTTTATAGGTAGATCTGCCTTTATGTCTTTAAATGAGAGTAGATCGCACAACACTATACTTTTTTAAGATCTAAGTATTTATATTTAAGGTGTTAAAGGTAGTATTGTTGCTGTAGTCAAAATAAGGTTTCTAAAAAAGTAAAAAGCAGCTACTCTCTACTAATTAGACGCAAAAATAAAAATAAAAGATTGTGTGTAGTTAATAAGATTTAAATAGTAAGTAGATAAAGTCTATAAGCTAAGTGCTTAGAGCAGAAAAGCTTAAACTACGAAGCAAAAATTAGGGTTAAAAAAATTTGCTTAAGGTACTAAAAAACAATACTAATTAAAACGTGTTTAACAGCAATCGCCAGCTTATAGCTAGCAACAAGATTGCGAGAGAGATAAAGGAGGAGGGTAAGAATATGTACGTTACTGCAGTAAGAGCTTATAATACTTTTTTATAAAAGCTTCCTGCCTACTACTTTTTACTTTTAGAATTTCTTATACTATATAGTACTGCATACAAACAACTTGTATATATATATAATATAATGCTTAGACTATTCTTCTTCTTATTTAATACAAAGACTAATACCTTATATTAAGTAAAGTTAGACTTTACTAAGTTACTATACTAGAAGTTATAGTAGTAAATTACGAAGCCGGCGTTCACTGTCGTTAAGCGGCCACCTCCGTTGGTTGAAAATGAGCTGGTGGCGATAGTCCCTGTGGTAATCGAGTTGGTGCAGAGGTCAGAATGTGACTTTGGTCAAGATATCTTTGCGTCTGGAAGATCTTAGTATAATTAATATTCTCTCTAGGTGATAGCGCATCTAAAGCTGCAAGCGCAGCCTCAATCCTAACCATTTCGGTAGAGTTATTGCGTTTTGAGGTTGAGGTGTTATTTGGCTAGCCGCGCGTTACGAGGTGGTGCGCGTCAAGCGGTGAGCCTCGGTAAGCGGAAGCACCGGAGTTGAGCTCAAGCACCGGCTTCTAGTAGAAGCGGGGCCAGGTGAAGAATAGTATTAACTATTTAAGTAGCCCGTTCAACCCGACAAGCACTCTTCTACTTATTATTGCAATAGCATCTAGAGTTTATTCTCCCTAGCACTGAAGATGCGCATCTCTCTCGCTATAATTCTCAATTAAGTTAGAGTTTTAATCGCGCGCCCTGTGCGCGAGGTAGACGCTAGTTAAGCTGTAACACTACCTTAAGGCTCTCCACTACTTGTAGGGCTCGTAATAGACCTCATTTTTTAAGTAACTTTTTTAAGAGCCTCAAGGCTACTCCTCTTACCCTTCTAAGAAGTTTTTATAAAGTATTAGAGTTATTTTGCAGCTTTGCAAGCAGCTACCTTAAAAGCCTATTTAGTAGCCTTTTCAGCTTTCTTTTTTTTTTACTAATTAAGCTGCAGCCCTTACTTATTACTTTATTTTCTTTTTTTTCTTTTTTGCCTGCCTTATTTTCTTATAATGCCTATTTATCTTAGCTTTTTAGTATTGTATTTACTCTTATTTACGCTTCTAGAGCTGCTAGCAATTATATACTTTTTTTACCTTTCTTAAAGACTAGACTATAGCCTTACTTTAGTACTCCTTAATGTCAGGGTCGGACATCTTGTTAGGCCAGCCCGGACCAAGTTCGGCACGGCTGAGGTTAGACAAGGCCAGGTTAGGTCTAAATAGGTTATATAACCTTAGATTACCCTAGTATAAGTAGAGATACGATATCGTAGTCTAGACGATATTAATTCGTCTCTAATACGCAGGCAATATACTATTATCCCTCTATCTCTAGCATCCTGTATCTTTCTTTAATATTAAGACTTATATTTAGATTAATCTTCTTTAGATACGCTTGTACTACATAATAAGTGCTTAATCTACGCGTACAAATAGCCGCGCCTATACTCTTACTAACAATAGAGAAGGATTATCTAACTCAAGAACCTAAGAGACAAGATTATTAGAACTAGCACTAATTCTTAAAGAAGAATAAGACTAAGCACCTACTAACTAAGAGATAGATAAAGATAAAGAAACTAACGTATCTTAATCCCTAATTGCGCTACAACGTCTATACACACTTAAAAAAGGCTAGAATAGCTTAGAAAAAGCTACTCTAGACTAAGAACTAGCACAATTGCGCATATATAAAAAAAAACTAAATTAACACAAGTTAGCTAAACTTAAAAAAATATATAATAAAGTAACCTTAAAAGACCTTAGCGCACTTAATAAAGATCCTAAATATATAGTTTTAAGTAAATAAACTAACTTAACTTTATTATCTAGCCTTCTACGTCTAGAACTACTATATGTGTTCTTAAAGGCCAGCCGTGCGTAATACAACTAATAGAAAAGTAATTACAAATTATACTTCTTTTACATACTATAAAGTTTTATAAATAAAACTTAAAAAATTAACTTTAAAACAATATATATCTTAAAACTACTAAAAATGCTATAGTACGCACATTAAACTGCAGAGAAATAAAAGTTGCTAGTTTAAACACTAAAATAAGCTAATTTAAAAAAAGTTATATTAAACTTTCTAAAATTACCCTAAGAACGTAAACAATAGGCTTATAATTATTTAAAATAGGCATATTAACTGCTAAAGCAGAATTCTACAAACTTGCTAAACTACATAAAACTATTCTAAGAAGAATTAGGCTTAAATTACATACTAATTATTAAAGTCTTAGAATATTTAGTAGTATTACGTAAAAATATTAAAAAAAGTCTTCTTATACTTCTAGTAGAGCAATAAGTTATATTACTATAGGTAAAGAAACACGTAAACCTTATTTACTAGCAAAAAGCTTAAAAAGTAGAATTTAAACTACAATACTCTAGAAAAAAACAAGAGCACTACAAGACTAAAAAAAGTAAGAAAATATAAAAAAAACTCTAAAAACTACTAAGCAGGCAAGAACAGGCTATTATAGCTTAAAGCAAAGTAAACTAAGCAAAAAAAGTGCTAAAAAAACGCACTTTATAGTGTTATAAGTATAAGGAACTTAGATATTATAAGTCTAACTACTATAAGCTAAGTAAGCTAAAAAAAACAGCAGACAGCGCTACTGCACCTAAGTTAAAAAAAAAACTAAAAGTAAAGGAACTTAAGTTCTACCTTACTGCCTACATTGCTCTCTACTAAGAGAACAAGTACTTAAGTACGTTGCGTAAAGTAATTTTACCTAAACTAGTACAGCTTTTAACTATAAAGTGTATAGTTAAAGCATTAAAGCTTATAAAAGCTATAGTTAATAAAGGCTTACAACTAAATCTTATATTTACTATATTAGCAAAGAAACAAGACTTAACTATTAATTCTTTATTTAGCCTATTAGCAAAAGGATTTATTAGAGGCAAGCTTACTATCTATAGCACAACTAAAGTAAATATAACTATTATAGATTTATAAAGACACGTTAAGACGTAGAATATATTATTTGTAGTGTTAGACTTAAAAAAAATATTTAATTTACTTTAAGTTACTGTAGATTAACTCTTATAACCTAAGAATTAGCTACGTAATAAAACGCATGCTTTTTTAAAGTAAAAAGCTTTAAAATTTAAGTGGTTTTTAAAAAGTTAGCGTAAAAAACGCAGAAACCTTTAAAAAGAGCATACGTAATTTTATAGTAGACGTGTATACGTGTATTATAAGTTCTATAGGCTAGAATAGCTAAGAATTAGCTAAAATAGGCTAGCTTTCTCTATAATACGCTAAATATGTAAGTATATGTTTAGAGAAAGACTCTACAGTCCTAGTAAAGCATAGACTGCAGAATCTAGTAATTAACTTACTACCTAGTACAAATCTACTGCACATACTATTATATAACCTATTAAAGACAAAGATAGAGCTGTTAAGAAAATACTTTACAAAGTATATAGCAAGAGAATAAATAAAAAAATCTAAGTTCTTAGCAGGCACACTAATACTCTTTATAAAGAAAAAAGACAGTACTATAAAGCTATATGTAAATTATTATAGTCTTAATAAGATTATAGTAAAAAACAGGCACTCTCTCCTGCTTATTATAAAGTTGTTAGATAGACTAGCGCAAGCTAAGTACTATACTAAGCTTAATATAAGAGAAGCGTACTATAAAGTGCGTATTTAAGAGAAAGATAAATAAAAAATAGCCTTCTACATAAAATACAGCTATCTTAAATATACTATTATACCTTTTAGCCTAATAAACGCTCCTGCGTAGTTTTAAGCTTATATAAACTAAATATTAGTTAGCTTAGTTAATGTATCTTGTATTATTTATTTAGACAATATCCTAATATTTTTTAAAATAAAAAAAGAATATAAAACTTATATTAAAGAGGTATTGCAAAAATTGCGCAAAGCTAAGCTATACATAAAGCTTAGTAAGTATAAATAGCACACTTAGCGCACAAAATACTTAAGATATATAGTTACACTAAATAGTGTTAAAATTAACAAAAATAAAATTAAGATAATCTAAGATTAGCTTATTTTACGCACAGTACAGGACATTAGAATATTTATTAGTTTTATAAACTATTATAGAAGATTTATTAAAGGATTTTTTAAGCTAGCTCTACCCTTAACAATATTAACCTAAAAAAGCCTAAGCTTAGCTAGGAAGAGCTACGCTATAAGAAGGGAAAAAAAGTTAAACTCTAGATATTAGTAAAGAAGCAAAAAAAGTATTTTAACAACTTAAAAATTCCTTTTTAAATGTACTTATACTGGCGCATTTTAAGAGAGATAGAAAGATAAAAGTAAAAGTAGACGCTTTTAGTAGTATAATATTAAGTATCTTAAGCTAATATGTCTTAGTATTACCTACTACAAAATAATAGAGGCTAGTTAACTTTTATTTGCGCAAGCTAATTACAGCTACATATAACTATAATATTTATAACTAAGAACTTCTTATAATAGTTAAGAGTTTGAAACACTAGCGCTACTATCTAGAAAGTATTTATTTTAAGATCTTAATAAATTATTAAAACCTGAAATAGTTTATAAAAACTAAGATCCTTAGCTACTACTAAGTACAGTTGTACTTAGTGCTAACACGCTACAATTTTGTTCTAAACTACTACCTTAGGAGTACTAATCTAGTAGACAGCCTATCTCGCCATCCTAACTATATAGCTAAGTTACAGAAACTAGCACAAAAGTATAATAAAGCTTTTATATAACTAATAAGAAATATCCTAAGTAATAAAAGTAAACAAAGCTTAATTATTATAGCAACCCTTACTTAGTTAAGCAAGTAAATAAAGCAGCAAGCTACCTTAAAAAAAGTACTAAGAAAGCTTAAACAGGTAGACAAAACTACACTTAGGGATTTAGAACTTTTAAAAGACTATAATATTACTAATAAGAACACAAAAGCTATATTAGAAAAATTTAATATAAAAATAAACTAAAATAGCTTATCTAAGCCTAGAATAAGCTTATTACGCTTAAGAGAGCTTACTAACACTTAGAGTAAGTTACAAGCACTAAAAGAATACTACAATAACTTACTTACAAGTTATTTTAGTTCTAGAAGAACACTAGAGAAATTGCAACAGTAATATACTAAAAAAAGTATAAAGAAAGACGTAATAAAGTATTATTATAACTACTTTACTTACAGAAAGTTAACTCTAGCGTATTATAAGCTCTATAGCGCTCTCAAACCTTTACCCCTACTAGGTAGGCCGTAGAAAGACGTAACAATAGACTTTATTATAGAATTGCCTCCTAGCAAGATACTAAGCTAAGTGTATAATATAATACTTGTAGTAGTGTACTAATTAACTAAAATAGCCTATTTTATCCTAGCGAGGGCTAATTAGAACAGCACTAACTTAGCTTAAGCTTAGATACGCAAAGTAACTAAATTATATAGTATACTAAAGTAAGTAATCTTAGACAAAGGCCTGCTAATAAATACAAAGTACTAAGATACTTTTTAATATTTTATAAACTTAAGAAAAGTTTTTGGGTTTGCTTTCTATCTATAAATAGATAGAGAAACAAAAAGGCAGAACTAAATGCTTAAATAATACTTTTAGTGCTACTATACCTTAAAGTAAAATAATTAGGCTTTATAAATCTTTATTAGAGAATTCGCCTAAAACAACAGCATATATGCAATTATAGAAACTACGCCCTTCTAAGTATACTATAAAATAAATCTAATTAGCGCAGAATAGCCTAGTATAGCCTTAAGAAATAGAGAAAGCTTTATAAAACTACAAACTACCTCTAAAGTGCTAAGTTTATAAAGAAAATATAAATAAAAAATTATTATAGCTAATACTTACTAAAAGGCACATGCTAACAAGAAAAAGTTACATATTATATTTAAATTAGGAGACTAGGTCTTAGTATTAAATTATTATATATAATTAACAAGGCTAAAAAAGAAAACAGACTAAAAGTTTATAAGACTTAAACATATTATAGCCTAAATTAAGCTATCTGCGTTTAAAGTAGACATGCTAAAGTTAAAGAATATTTATTTAGTTTTCTATACCTTATTATTAGAGCTATACAACTTAACAGAGACGATACTATACTTAGAAAAGTAGAATATAGATACTTTAAGAGAGTTAAGTAATAATATATACAAAGTAAATTATATACTAAAAAGAAAAAAAATAAAGCTAACTAATAGAAATACTTAGTTTTATAGAAAGGCTATCCTTAAAAAAAGAATTTCTAAAAACTTAGGTTTAACTTAAGCGCAGAAGCGCGTAAGAAATTCTAGAATAATAATACTATACTTCTATATTGCTAAACTAAGAAGGTAAAACTTAGAAGAGGTTAAAAATAACTTTTTAAGAAAAATAGAAATTACTCTAAGTAAATTAAAGGAAAACAACTAAAGTATACTTTTACTTATTTTCTTTTTATAAAAGGTTTTTTAATTAAGTATTTAACAGTGCTTAAGCCTAAAACAATAAAAATAAATTTTATATACCTAACTTTTACTTAAACTATTCTATAATAGCCTAGTATAGCCTACTAAAATACAACAAGGCTAATGGAGCAATAAGACTAAAAGATAATTAAAGCTAAATAGCTTAAATTTATAAAAGAGAAAGTTACACTAGCAAGGAATTACTAAGTTTAAAAAGAACTATATTATTATTTAACCTATGTAAATTAAAGTATCTACTAAAACGCCTTAAACTAAGCTATTATAGCCTAGTCTAACCTATAATGCCCTATTAGAAGCTAGCACCTCCTAGGTGCATCCTATATATATATACTAAAAGTCTTAGGTACCTATTGTAGCCTAGAGTAGCTTATTATAGCCTATATTAACCTATTTAAAGTCTATTAACTTTGTCCTTAGCCTTCTTAATCTAGGCCTTAAGCTTCTTAATAGACTTAGTTAAGCTGCCTTTATTATTGCCTTTAGCGCTAGCATGTTAGGACTCTAAAGCTAACAACTTTATATTTATGCAATATACTTTTTACTTAAGTAAAAAGTAGCTGCTTTTAGTAATTC
The DNA here is from genome assembly GCA_009289805.1 of Alternaria gansuensis. Taxonomy (NCBI): domain Eukaryota; kingdom Fungi; phylum Ascomycota; class Dothideomycetes; order Pleosporales; family Pleosporaceae; genus Alternaria; species Alternaria gansuensis. The sequence continues at coordinate 223,626 of WBOK01000052.1, read as the reverse complement.
TATACTAAACTAAGTTAAAATACCCTGTTATAGCTAATATTAAAATCTATATACTTTCTTAAAAGTACCTAAAATTAGCTTTTTTATCTTTTACTTTTCTAAGAACTTATTAGCCTTAGCCTTAGCCTTAATAGTATAGTTGTTGTAAGAATATAGGTTAAGACGTAGGTTGCTTTTAAAATCCTAACTAAAGCAAATAGTACTATTATGTAAGAAAAGCTTCTCTGCCTAAAGCTTATACTAGCTAAAAAAATTTAATAAATCTAACAACAAAGTATAATAGGCTAAATTAACTTATAATAGTCTACTTACTTTATAATTTTTTTATTTAAGGCTTAAGCCTACATAATTAGCTTAGCCTAAAGCCCCTTAATTTTGTTTAAGGTAAGAGAAACCTCTTAGTAATAGTATTAAAGCTTTAGTGTTTCTCTCTCCTAAGAAGTAGCATTTAGGTTATAATAAAAGTTCTTAATAGTTACTTTGCCCTTACTAGTATTAAAATTACTTAAGCAGAACACTAATACTATAAAAAAAAATTATTTTAGCAGCAGAAGGCTATGTTATATTAGCATAAGCTAAAATACTTTATAATAACTAAGAATAGCTTATTAACTTATAGCATACACTTTTAACTTAAGTACTAGCAGCAAAAACACTTTATATACTAAATTTTCTTACTAAAGTTATTTTTATGTATCTAGGTCTTAAAAAGCTTTATAGTATAATTATTAACTGTAAAAAAGATGCAGCTAACTTTATTAAATATATAAATACCTCTACTAGTAAGAAAGTTAATGTAATAACTATAGTAATGTATAGAAGTATAACTTATGCTAATATAAAAGTTACTAACTTTAGTAGCTTCTATTTTAGAAAAGGCAACTATTGTATAGGCTAATATAGGCTATTCTAACTTATAGTACTTCATAGTAGGCTGTAATAAGGCTAAATTATGTAAAAACAGCAGAATTTAATAAAGAAAAGCTAAGTTAATAAGTTACAAAAAGCTACTAAACTAAAGTTAGCTTTTTAAACCTTATACTAGCTTATTGTAGCCTATAATAGTATATAATATGTAAAAAAACTTAAAAAAAGCTTATATAACTCTGCTAAGACGCTAGTAGGCTTTTTAAAAGCTTTTAGCGCACAAACGCTTAAAGTAAAAGTAAAATATAATATAAGGTCTTTAAAAATTACGTAATTACACTCTAGAAAGAGCTTACCTCCTACTTAATAATACAGCATCTACTATAGTACTATAGCTAATAATAAGCTATTCTACCTTAGTCTTACTAACCTAGAAGGATTAGTCCTAAGAAGAGGGATAATGTCAGGGTTAGACATCTTGTTAGGCCAGCCTAGACCAAGTTTAGCACAGCTAAGGTTAGACAAGGCTAGGTTAGGTCTAAATAGGTTATATAACCTTAGATTACCCTAGTATAAGTAGAGATACAATATGGTAGTCCGGACGATATTGATTCGTCTCTGATACGCAGGCAATATACTATTATCCCTCCATCTCTAGCATCCCGTATCTCTCTTTGATATTGAGCCTTACACTTAAGCTCTTAAAGTAGAAATAGCTTTCTTTGTATTTTACGTATTTTTTTATTAATTAGAGCTTTATATAGGCCTTTAACTTTATACTTAAAAAAAGTCTTTGAAGTTAAAATTTAGTAATAAACTTAGCTTAGCTTTTAAGCTTGTTTATTACTTCAATCTTTTACTACCTTACCTAGTAAGCGTTTAACTTTTTTTTAGTTTAAAGCACCTAAGCTTAAAAACTTACAATTACTTAAAAAGCTTTTAATACTAAACTTTTTAAAAATAACTTAAAAATTAAAAAGTAGAAAGCTTTTAGCTTTAAAAGCCTTTGAATTTTTTTTTTAAAAAAGGCTTACTAGACTTAGTAGAAAAAGTAAAAAAAATACCTATTACTTATTAATGTAAAGCTTTAGTTTGTCTTTAGAATTCTAAATATCTTAGCCTAGTAAGCTAATAAGAGAAGCTTAAATAAAGCAATATTAGGAAGCTACAGCATATAAGTAAAATGAAAAAAAAAACTATAAAAAGGATTTTATTCTAATCATAGTACTTAAGAAATTTATAGTAAAGGAAGATATATAGCAATTCAAATAAGTAATTAATAAAAAAACTAAGCCTTTATCTTAGTATTATAATTAAACACTTATTTAAGCTACCTAAGAATAATATTATTTTTTTTTTAGCTAAAAAGTAATAAAGTAATTTAAATTTAATACTTTGTAAAATTCAAAGCTTACAACTAGGTATTTTTTATTAATTCTAAGGTTAATAAATTATAAGAGTAGGCGCTAGGTAAAATTTATTAGTATAAATGTAGGCTAGAAGTATTGTTTACTCTTATAAGCTATCTTAAATAGTACTTTTTTTTCTCTATTTATATAAGGGTTTACTAAACATCTTCTTGAATTTTCTTAAAATACAAAGAAAAAAACTCTTCTTATATATATTATATATATAATATAGATTAATATAGTACTGCTTAATTTGCTTGCGTAGAAAATTAAAGTATAGGCTGTACTTTTTTCTAGAATTAGCCTTGTAGCAATTGTTATCTATACTTGTTGTTTATCTTAAAATAAGCTTATTAGGGTACTAGTAGACAAAGTAATTAACTTAGTATATTTTAACTCTTCTTCTTATAATTTATAAGGCAAAATTTTATATTATAGCTTGTGTAGGTAGAGGGCCTTACCTAGTAAGCTGTTTAATATACTGTAGGAGCTCTAGCTCCTGTTATAGGTAAAGAGCTATTTAATTTTAAGACTTAAGGTTACGTAAAGTTAAAACACCTTAGTGTCTTTAAGAGAGTATAAATTATACTACACTATACTTTTCTATATATTTTGTATATATAAAAGATGCGCCTAGTGCGCGCGAATTTATTTTATTAATTGCTTTCTAGATTAGATCCTTATTAGTGGAGTTATTAGGTGTTAAAGTGGTGGTGTTGTTTTGGTGGAGTGAGCGTTAGCCCGTCCTGCGCGTTGGCCCGTCCACTTTAGTAAGGTGCACGGACGCGTAAGTATCCAGGACGCGCAAATATCCACCCCACCAAAATTCCTATTGTTAAAGATAAGGCTATACAACTACTACTAAATGCTATTATTGCAAGATTTTATAGAGTTGTAGTAATTATATGTATGTAATCAATTTAGGCTATCTAAATTTGTAGAATACTTTAGTAGTGTGGCCGTAGCAGGTAGTCTAAGTTTAAATAGCTAGTTTCGCCACCTAAGCTTGTACATAAGATAGATTAATAATAATACGTTTCTAATACTTCTACTTTTAAGAGAAGCCTTGTAAGGCTTTGCACTTACCTTTTTAAGATAATTGTATAGCTTTTTTAGCCTTACGGGCTGCCTTTTAAGCCTCCTTTTAAGCTACCTTAGCAGCTTTTTTTTTCTTTCTTACCTCCTTAAGCTTTTCTCTCTTAACATGCTTTTTTTAAGATATTTAAAGCTTATATAATTAAGCTTGCCTTTTTAACTTAATTTTTTTAGCTTTTTGCAGTTGTAATTGCTATTATTATAGTTGTTATTCTATTTTATTCTTCTTAGCTTGGTGAATCTTCTTAGGTAACTAGAAAACAGCTCTACTATACTAATTCTTATAGCTATTAAATTAAAGCGTGTTGCTTTTCCTTTAATGTCTTTTCTTAATTATTAGAGTACTTTTTAAGCCTTAAATTTCTCTTTTAAGTATACCATTTTAAGCTAAAAAATAATAAAGGCTTTAGTAAAGCTTTTTTACCTTTTTATTTTTAAAGTCTTTTACCTTCTAGCGTATAATAAACTTAATTCTAAGCTAATTTTTTCTACTAAAAATAGATAAAGAGCTTTTATTTCAACTAAAGGGCTCTTGCCAGAACTTTTAAAGAATAACTTTAGCATTTAGTAAGTTAATGCTAGTTGCCTTAAAAGAGCTTAAGATAGTCTTTTTTTTAAAAGCTATACTCTAAGCCTTTTAAAAAAGCTTAAAGAAGTCTCTTTTTACTAGAGGAAGAATTCTATAGCTCTAATAGAAGAAGTTTAACAACTTCTTTAAATAAACTAATGCTAAAAGCCTAAATATTTTAATATTAAAAGGCTAAAGACTATAAGTTAAATAAGAAGAATATACTACAACTAGGATTTTATAGTTGTTATAATAATTTAAAAAATTTATAGTTACATAAAATTAATAGCTATTAATAAGAAGTAACTAGTAGCTAGTTTAAGCGTAGCGTGTAGTCTTTTTTTTAAAAACTTTTTCAAGCTAAGCTAGGCCTATAGTATTATTAGTTTAGTTAAAAAGTAATAAAGTAATAAAGACTAAGTGCTTATTTAAATTAATAGCCTTTATTTAGGCTAATTTTAGAGCTCTAGCACTTAACTAAAAAATAAAAAATAAAGAACAAAGTGTACTATTTAAATTAAATATAGGCTAAGACTATAATTTACTCTTAAGAGCTACTCTATAGGCTTAAAATAACTTTTTTTTTATATTACTTCTTACTAAAGATCCTTTTTAACCTGCTAAGAATTCTAAGTAAATAGCCCTTTTTATTTATATTAAAGATGTAAAAGAGCTATATATTATATTTTTGTATTTAATTGTGCAATAGCTTGAAGTATAACTTATACTTAGTTGCTAAATTAGCTTTGTAACGCTTTTAGTCTATAAGTATATACTAGCGTAAAATAAAAGAGGAAGCGTTTCTGCAGAGGAACCTGGAAACCTAGCGTTCTAAAATATTCTTACTAAGTAAAAACAATATAAGATTGCGTATTATTAAACGTAAAAGTAGTGTACGCCTCTTAGTAAAAGATTTAATATATTGTATAAGCTCTTTTTTGCGTTAAGAGTAAAAGGAAAAGTAGGCAAGCGCGCGCGGCTAAGTTTTGCCTTAGTGTTTTTAAGTAAGCGTAGAATAGCTAATGCTGTACTTTCTTGCAACTTAGTAATAGCTAATAGATAGGCTTAGTTCGCGCAATTTAATTTCTGCAATTGCCTCCTAAATTGGGTCTATATTAGTAGAGTTGTGACGCGTCGAAGGTAGGGGATGTTTTGGTGGGGTGGATATTTGCGCGTCCTAGATACTTACGCGTCTGTGCACCTTATACTGAGGTGGACGGCGTAACGCCAGAGACGGCGTAACGCCTAATCCGCCTATGCAACACTATTTCTTCAACAACGCGTAACACTACTTATATAAGCTTAATTAAGGCTGCGCTTGCAGCTATAGAATTGCTAAATTCAGGAGAGAAACCTATATACGCGCAGAACACAAAAGAATATAGTATTAAGCCTACAACCCTTGCTTATAGGCATAAGAGTGTATTAACTTTATGCAGCCTTAAGGCTTAGAGTTAATAAGCTTTCTACTTACAACAAGAGCTAGAGCTCCTATAGTATATTAATTAGCTTACTAGGTAAGGCCTTTTACTTATACAAGCTATTATATAAAATTTTACTTAATAAATTATAATAAAAGAAGTTAAAATATACTAAGTTAATTGCTTTATCTACTAGTACTTTAATAAGCTTATTTTAGAATAAATAATAAGTATAAATAATAATTACTACAAAGCTAATTCTAAAAAAAATATAACTTATACTTTAATTTTTTATGTAAAAAAATTAGGTAGTACTACATTAAAGCGCGTTATATATATAATATAAATAAAAAAGGCTTCTTTGTTAGTATTTTAGAAAGATTAAAAAGGATTTTTAATAAGCTTTTATATAAGTAAGGAAAAAAAAGTACTATTTAGAATAGCTTATAAGAATAGATAACACTCTTAGCCTATATCTATACTAATAAATTTTACCTAGCGCCTACTCTTATATATTAATTAACCTTAGAATTAATATAGAATACTTAGTTATAAGCTTTTAATTTTATAAATTATTAAGTTTAAATTACTTTATTACTTTTTAGCTAAACAAATAACAATATTAGTCTTATGTAGCTTAAACAGGTGTTTAATCGCGATACTAAGGTAAAAGCTTAATCTTTTTATTAATTACTTATATTAGATAGCTATAGATTTTACTTTACTATAAGTTTTATTAAGTACTATAATTGGAAGAAGATCTATTTTATAGTTTATATTTTCATTTAACTTACACGCTGTAGCTTTTTAATATTGCTTTATTTAAGCTTCTCTTATTAGCTTACTAAGCTAAGATATCTAAATTTCTAAAGAGAAACTAGGGCCTTACTTTAATAAGTAAGTGAAATTTCTTTTACCTTTTCTACTAGCGTAGTAAGCCGTTTTTAAAGAAATAATAATTTTAAAAGCTTTTAAAAGTATAAGCCTCTTACTCTTTAATTTTAAAGTTATATTAAAAAGTTTTAGTATTAAAAGCTTTTTAAGTAATAGTAAGTTTTTAAGCTTAAGTGCCTTAAACTAAAAGAAAGTTAAACGCCTACTACGTAAAGTAGTAAAAAATTAAAGTAATAAATAAGCTTAAAAGCTAAGCTAAATATATTACGAAATTTTAACTTAAAAGACTTTTTTTAAGTATAAAGTTAATGGTCTACGCAAGGCTTTAATTAATAAAAAAACGCGTAAAATATAAAAAAAGCTTCTTCTACTTTAGGAGCCTAAAGAGTACTAAGATAGAGCTATAGTCTAGTTTTTAAAGAAGGTAAAAAAGGCATGTAATTGCTAGCAGCTCTAAAAGCGCAAAAAAGAGCAGGTACAACACTAAAAAGCTAAAATAAATAAGTATTGTAAAAAGATAAAGCAGGCAAAGAGAAAAAAGACAAAAATAAGGCAATAAGTAAAGGCTGCAGCTTAATTAGTAAGAGAAAAGAAGAAGGCTTAAAGGGCTACTAAACAGGCCTTTAGAGCAGCTGCTCGCAGGGCTACAAAACAACTCTAATAATTTATAAAAACTTCTTAAAAGTGTAAAAAGAGCAGCCTTAAGGCTCTTAAAAAAGCTACTTAAAGAAAGAGGCTTATTGCAAGCCCTACAAGTAGTGGAGAGCGTTAAGGTGGTGTTACAGCTTAACTAGCGTCTACCTCGCGCATAAGGCGCGCGATTAGAACTCTAACTCAATTTCTATAGCTATATATATTATTTAAGCCCTCTAGATCTTACTACTAAGAAATCTCACAATAGTAGCTATTGTGTAAGGCTCTATAGCCTTAGGTGTGGTGGTAATTTTGGTGTTCAAATTAGGCGTTACGCCGTCCCGAGCGTTACCAAGGTGGACGGGCCAACGCGCAGGACGGGCTAACGCTTACCCTACTAAAACAACACCACCACTTCAACACCTAATAACTCTACTAATATAAATCTAATCTAGAAAGCAATTAATAAAATTAATTTACGCGCACTAGGCGCATCTTTCTTATATATAAGGTTTGCAGAAAAGTATAGTGTAGTATAATCTACGCTCTTTTAAAGACACTAAGGTGTTTTAACTTTACACAACCTTAAGTCTTAAAATTAAATAGCTCTCTACCTACAACAGGAGCTAGAGCTCCTACAGTATATTAAATAGCTTACTAGGCAAGGCCTTCTACCTACATAAGCTATAATACGAAACTTCGCCTTATAAATTGCGAGAAGAGAGGTTAGAATACACTAGGTTAATTGCTTTATTTACTAGTACCCTAATAAGCTTATTTTAAGATAGACAACAGGCATAAATAACAATTACTATAAGGCTAATTCTAAGAGGAAGTACAGCCTATACTTTAATCTCCTATGCAAGAAAATTAAGTAGTACTATATTAAGCTGCGTTATATATATAATATAGATAAGAAGAGCTTCCTTTTTAGTATCCTAAGAAAATTAAAAAAGATCTTTAGTAAGCCTTTATATAAGCAAGAAAAAAAGAAAAGTACTATTTAGAATAGCTTGCAAGAGTAGATAACACTCCTAGCCTATATTTATGCTAATAGATTTTACCTAGCGCCTACCCTTATATATTGATTAACCTTAAGATTAATACAAGACACCTAGTTATAAGCCCTTAATTTTAAGACTTATTAAGTTTAAATTACCTTATTACCTTCTAGCTAAACAAATAACAATATTAGTCTTATGTAGCTTAAATAGGTGTTTAATTGCAATACTAAGGTAAAAGCTTAATCTTTTTATTAATTACTTATCTTAGACAGCTATAGATTTTACTTTACTATAAATTTTATTAAGTACTGTAATTAGAACAAGATTCTTCTTGTAGTTTTTCCTTCTTATTTAACCTACATGCTGCAGCCTCTTAATATTACCTTATTTAAGCTTCTTTTATTAGCTTACTAGGCTAAGATATCTAGATTTCTAGAGAGGAACTAGGGCCTTACTTTAATAAGTAAGAGGGATTTCTTTTACTTCTTCTACTAAGCCTAGCAGGCCTCCTTTAAGGAAACAATAATTTTAAAGGCCTTTAAGGCTATAGGCCTCTTACCTTTTAATTCTAAAGTTATATTAAAAAGGTTTAGTATTAAGAGCTTTTTAAGTAATAATAAGTCCTTAGGCTTAAGTGCCTTAAACTAGAAGAAAGTTAAACGCCTACTACGCAAGGTAGTAAAAGATTAAAGTAATAAATAAGCTTAAAGGCTAAGCTAAGTTTATTACTAAATCTTAACTTAAAAGACTTTTCTTAAGCATAAAGTTAAGGGCCTACGCAAGGCTCTAATTAATAAAAAGACGTATAGGACACAAGGGAAGCCTTATCTACTTTAGGAGCCTAAGGAGTACTAAGGTAGAGCTATAGTCTAGTCTCTAAGAAAGGTAAAAGAGGCACGTGATTGCCAGCAGCTCTAGGAGCGCGAAAAGGAGCAGGTACAACACTAAAAAGCTAAGATAAACAGGCATTGTAAGGAGATAAGGCAGGCAAAGAGGAAAGAGAAGAAAATAAGGCAATAGGCGAGGGCTGCAGCTTAATTAGTAAGAGAGAAGGAGAAGGCTAAGAGGGCTGCTAAACAGGCCTCTAGGGCAGCTGCTTGCAGGGCTGTAAAACAACTCTAACAATCTATAAAAACTTCTTAAAAGAGTAAAAGGAGCAGCCTTAAGGCTCTTAAAAAGGTTACTTAAAAAAAGAGGCCTATCGTGAGCCCTATAGCAGCTCAACCAGCGTCTACCTCGCGCACAGGGCGCGCGATTAAAACTCTAACTTAATTTCTATAGCTATATATATTATTTGAGCCCTGTAGATCTTACCACTAAAAAATCTCGCGATAGTAGCTATTGTGTGAGGCTCTACAGCCTTAAGTTTAGTGGTGGTTTTAGTGTTCAAAACTGCGCGTTGGCCCGTCCTGCGCGTTGGCCCGTCCACCTCGGTACCCTGCTGCCCGGCCGTCCGAGCCGCCCGGCCGTTCGAGCCACCCTGAACACCAAAACAGCAGCTTAACTTGAGGCTGTAGAGCTACGAACGATAGCTATTATCGCGATATATTCTAGAGTTGAGTTCTATAGGTATTAATTAATATATATAGCTATCTATATTTAGCTAGGAGCTTGATTGCTTGGCCGTGTCGTGATTAAGATAGTGGTGGGCCTGCTGCAGCACCTAAGGCATTATTACTACTTTAAGGCTGCGCAGCTTCTTTCTTTTTTAAGCCTGCTTTAGTAGCTGCTTTAAAGTCTTTTTTCTTGCCTTTTTAGGCAGTTTTTTAAGCTTGCTAAAGTTATTATTAAGTCTTACAAGCTACCTGTTGTAAGGCTTAATTAGCAGCCTTATAAGCTCTCTTTTTCTGCCTTATTATTTAAGCTGCTGCCTTTGCTGCACGCTTTTGAAGCTGCCTAAAGCTTCTCCTACTTCTTTACTTTACGTAGGCAAGCTGCCTTAGCTCTCTAGTGTTGTAGTTGCTCTTCTTTAAGCTTTTATTAAAGCTAGTAATTACGTGCCTCCTTTACCTTCTTTAGGGACTAGAATTTAGCTCTACTGTAATACTCCTCCTCTGCCTCTAGAGGCAGAGCCTTGCCTTGCTTTCTACGCTACCTCTTATTAATAAGAGCTTATATAAGGCCTTAAGCCTTATGTGTAAGAAAGCTTTTTTAAACTAAGATAGAATAGAAGGCTTTACTAAGCTTTTAAGCTTATAAATTACTTTTATTATATACTACCTAGCGTAAAAGGCGCTTAGTTTTCTACTAGTTAGAGGCGCTTAAAGCTAAGAAGTTACTATTACTTAATTAGCCTAATTAAGCTAGCTAACTAAATTGTTTAAGTATTACTTTTAGGTTAAGAGGTAAGAGGCTAGTTGCTTTAAAAGCCTTAAGTATAGTCTTTTTCTTAAACAAAGCCTTTTAGGCAGCTATAAATATAGAATAAAAGTCTTTCTTACTTATAAAAGTAAGCCCTTAGCACCTTATTATGAAAGTAGCTACTTAATTCAAGTAAGCTGTTAAGAATAGCTTAAACAAGACAACATTAAGCAGCTAGAAAGTATAAGTTAAATAAGGGAGGTATACTGCAAAGAGAATTCTATTCTAGTTATAGTACTTAATAAAATTTATTGTAAAATAAGATTTATAACAATTAAAAATAAGTAATTAATAGCTTTACCCTGCCTTCTTCTTTATAAATTAATTAAACACTTGTTTAAGCTAGAATAGTCCTATATTATTGTTTGTCTAGCTAGAAGGTAAAAAGAATATATACACTTAATTCTCTAGCCTCAAAGCTTGTAGCTAGGTGTTTTATATTAAGCCTAAGGCTAATTAATATATTAGCGTAGGAGCAAGGGCTAATCTATTAGCATATATATAGGCTAGCAGCGTTATTTACTCTTAATTACTATTCTAGATGTAAGCCTTAATCTTTTTTTTTATATAGCCTTTTGCTAAACACCTGCTTTAAGTAAGTAAGTATCCCTAGTATACAGCTCTTTTTATCTATATTATATATATTATAAGGCTTAATATTATATTCGCTAAGCTTACTGCGCAGAAGCTTAAAGTAAAGGCTATACTTTAATAGAGAGTTAGCCTAGTGGCGCAAGTAATTAATGATAGTAGTCTAGCGTAAAATAAAATAGACATTGTAGCGCTAGATATATTAATTAACTTAGCCTTTTTTAAGCTCTTTTTTTGCAATCTCTAAAGCAAAGCGTTATATTATAAGCTATAAAGAAAGTAGGCCTTACTTTGTAAAGCACTTAATATAGCGTAAAAGCTTATACTCTTACTAAGAGTAGAGCGTTTACTAGTTTTCTGCTATAGTACTGCGTGAGCCTGCAATGCCTTAATGCCTCCACGCAAGCGTTGTACGGTTACAGTAATACTCTGCTGCAACTTAGCAATAGCTAAACTGTTCTCCTAGTTCTAACAATTTAATTGCTACAATCGCTGCCTTAATTAAGATTTATCGCGTGTTGAAGTCTGGTTGTTGTTTTGGTGGGGTGGCTCGAACGGCCGGGCGGCTCGGACGGCCGGGCAGCAGGGTACGCCGTCCACCTCGGTAGGCCACCCACCACAATTACACTAAAACTTCAACGCGTAATAACTCCACCAATATCGACCTAATGAAGGCTGCGCTTACAGCAATAGAGTCACTAGGTTCTAATTAACAATTTAGCTATTATTAAATTTCTAAACAGTATAGTTGTAGTTGCACAACGCTTGCGCGAAGACACTAAGCTCTTTTAAGCACCCGCAATACTATAGCAGTAAACTAACAGGCTCTCTACCTACAACAGGAGCAGGAGCATGTATAATATATTATACAGCTTATAAGGTAAGTGTTGGAGTATTGACACTTGGTTAACACACGGATCACCTTGTTGATTAGGTGATCCTGGTAAGCTAAACACGTGACGGCCTCGCTAGCGTCTATATAAACGGGCCAGATTGTCTTATGCTTCTTTAGTAGTTATCGGACACTTTGTTGTAGCACTTAGTTAATTAATATACTTACTTTCTACTTACCTAATTAAGCAATTGCTTATTCTTAGCTTTTCTAGTTATGAGCCCAGCCGCTTTATTGTAGTTTTAATTCCTACTGCGTAATTAGCAAGCTAGAAGGTTTACTAATTAAGTCTTAATTTACTCTCTTCTATTTTCTTTAACAGCACAGCTAGCACATTGCTACGGCTGCTATACCTCTCTCCCATTAATTATATAACCAACCTCCTACTAATCTACCCTACAACTTACAGGCTACTGTTATTATTAACACATCAACTAACTAACTAATCCCGCGCTTACTTTAATAATAACCTACGTTGTGATCTTACAAAGCATTTTATTAAGATAGACCTCTTTAATATACTGCATGTTGCCTTATACGTAGTCCTTTTATACAATTATAGATAGTAGAGTAGTAGTCTACTTAGCTAATACTATAGATTACTTAGTACTAGGCACCTTTCGCGAATATACTAAGGACAAGACAGTTAAGGCAGGCACTTAATCTATTCTAGTTACTAGAATAGAAATTCAGCTGCTTAAGAACGTTTTGTATAGCGAGGCTAGCCTTAAAACAGCTAATCTTCTGCTTACTAATGTTAAGTTTGTACTAGGCTTTTACGTTAATATTATCTCTAAAGTACAGCTTAAGCAGGTAGACATCTAGTATTCAGGATATAATTAAACTATAAGATTTAGAATAATTAATAAAAAGATTGTCTTAATTAACTTAGATTGTTACTTTGATCTCTTATTTATTAAATACAAGCAACTTCTTTGTTATATTACTTAACTACTGCTAGTAAACGCTGTAGCATAATTAAGGAAACTTTAAGTGCGTACTAGTAATAAAGATATATAGCAATAACAGTTAAGATACTTAGGACAATAAGCTATTAAAGCTTTAGTCTACTTAGTATAGAATCTTAAAATTACTAGTAAAAAGCTATTAGAATGCAATTACTGCGCAATAGCTTATACTTTATAAATAACTTAATAACAACTAAAGAAAAAATTACATTAACATTTTTGTAAGATTTTATAGAATTTGTTTAATTTCCTAACTAATTAACTGCTTAAGAAATACGCACTAATTCTTAAAAAAGACTACTTAAGTAAGCTATAAAACTATAACATCTAGTTAATGACAATAAATAATATTATACTTGTAGTTAAAGACTTTACTGCAAGAATTAAGAGGACATATTAATAAATAATTATAGAAATTTATTCAAGATAACAACATTGCTACACTACCTTAGAAAGGGTAATTAAAATACAGAGAATAGGTAATAGAGAAAAAGATTGGAATTAAAACGCCACTACTATAGAATTATAAGCCTAATAGCTTAGCGGAGAGAGCTAGCTAAGAGCTTATTATAAAGGCTATTAAGATGCGCATGAGCGCTAATCTACTAGCTAAGCTCTAGCTAGTAATTATTAATACTGTAGCTTACCTGCATAAAATAAGCCTTACTAAAATCTATAGCTACAAATCCCCTAACTAGGTACTTTAAAAATTAGTTTAAGAAATATCTCTAATACTATTAACTACTTAGGATTAGACACTAGACTGCTAATTTATGCCTAGACTAGAGTAGAATTTATGCCTATAGCTGCTGAGCTTATTTATCAAACAAGGAGAAGGCAGCTAGGTGTAATTATTAAGGATTTAAAGTTCATTTTTGCGGCTATGTTAATTTTTTAGTTAATTATTAAGCCTTTAACATATACTCTATATAAATAATTATACTTAATTAGCTAATTACTACTTATAATATAACCTTTAACAAATAGTAGTTCTATAGAGAATATTGCAAGGAAGAGCTGCTAAAGGATTAAGTAATTAATATTGTAAAACTTCTTTATAAAGGCGAGCTAGATAATCCTAAAGGAAACTTAGAAGTTCTCTCGCCTATTAGAAAGAGAGTAGATTAGAATATATAGCTAGGTACTAAGAACCTTGAAAGTAATCTATATACTATCTTAAATAGTAAGGAAGGCCTACCTACTAAAAATAACAATAGATTAGAAGACGCTAAGCAAATAAAGCATAAAGCTAGTATACTATTAAGAACTTACTTAGATTAGAAGTAAAATACTAGTCTTACTACTCTAGAAGTAACTTTTAAATCAGAGACTTTAAAGAGCAAAAACGTAATTGATTATAGAGTATTTAATAGTTAAATAACAGTGCGCCTACTTAGAAAACCTAATTCATTAAAATTTTAAAGTAAAGCGCCTTCTTTACCTAAGCTTAACAACTTATTACTAGTCTATCAGTTTAAGCCTAAAGATTTTAAAGCGCTAGCTAATTTAAATAAAACTCTTGCTTAAAGCAAGCAAATCAAATACTATAGATTATTTTATAGTAACAAATTCTAGGTCTTAAATAGAGTGACCTCTTATAAGCTTAATCTCTGCTTATAAAATATATTACTAAGATTGCTAGTAAAAGCCTAAATTAGCTTATAAATTATTATCTTCTACTACGTAAGCTAGGCCGCAGGCGTAAGTGTATAAATATATTCTAGAATTCTAATAATTAACTAAGAGCTAAAAGTGTAAGTAGTATTAATATACTAATTGCAAGTTATATAGATTTATTATAAGTTAATTTTAGTAATACCTACCTACTAGGTATTTAAGCAATCTAAGAAGACTAAGTAGGCTATAAAACTTTTAATTATATAGTTATAGTAGCTATGCTTACTAAGCATAAACTAACTGTAACAAATACTTAACTATATTATAATTATTTACTTAAACTACTTAAATTATAGAAGTAATTGCTTTAGTATTTTATAAGGGCCTTTTTTAAGAATAACTGCAAAAAAAATATTAATTATTTAAGTAAGAATAAGACTTAGACTAAGATATTAAAAGAAGAAGCAAATAATTAACTAATACTTATAAAGTAGGTTTAAACTTATAAGTTTAATCATAATAGCTTTATTCTTAAATATAAGGCGTAGATTGTTATAAGAAGTAAGTTTTAAAAGAAAAACTTAATTAATTAAATATATAATACTATGTGAGCAGCTAAGTCCTTTAGAGCAGTAATAGCTATTACTACTAAGAAAAATTTAGAGATTAAGCAATATAAAATTATGAAAGTATTTCTTAATACATTAATTATAACAAACAACTCAGTAATTTGTAAGATGCTAGGTAACTTTAAAAAGCTTAGTAAGTGTGTATAGCTTAACTATGCACTTTAAAAATTGTAAGACTTGCTACTATTATAGTATAAGAAGTTCTTACAATTACTAAGGCTAATTAAACTAAATGCCTTACTAGAGGAGCCCTGCCTATTCATTAATTAAGAAAAAAGAATCTTAGTTTTATTTTTTATAGATAATATCCTACTGCTCTTTGAAAAGGATTATTAGCACAAGGCATTAGATCTTTAATTAAAAATTATAGACAATTATAAGATATAAGAACAAGGATTAGATAAATACTTTTTTAGTATTTAGATAATTAGAAATTATAAGAAGTAAATAATCACGGTTATATATAATATTTATATTGAAAAAATTACAGAAAAGTTTAATTAAAATATACTAGCTTTTTAAAGACTTTACTGTTATAAGAGGAGCTAATTAAGAACACTAGCAAAGTAACCTAGCAAGAAATTAAGGACTACTAAAAAAGAGTTAAATTAGTACTATATAAAGCTATTATGCTTTAAATAGATGTTACTTACTTAATCTTAACGCTCTTATACCTCCTTACAGACTTTAGTAATTAATATATTAAAGCTATTAAATAAGTAATTGTGTACCTTAATTAGACAAGATAGAATGCAATCTAATATAGGAACTATAATAGCCTAGACTTAATAATTGCAGGTAATGCTTTCTTTATAAAAAATTACATAACTTGTTTATTGTCTAATAGATATATAGCTATTTTATATAGTAGTCTAATATTATAAAAGGCAACTTAGTAGACTATAGTAACTACGTTAGCTACTACGGCTAAGCTACTTGCCTTCAAGCAAACTACTAAGGAGGCTATAGCTTTTAAACGCTTCTTTCGTAAGCTATCTCTTAACCGAGAAGAAGTTTACACAGTCTAGTATAATAATTAATAAACAATCAGGCTTGTAGTCAAAAAGAATAAGTACATTACCACTTTTTTTAGACATATAAGTATACAAAACATATAGCTATAGCAAGAATTTGCTAAAAATTTATTTTAGATTAATGTTACACGGGGTTCGGCTATACTTCTCTAGGCTCGGTCTGTACTAAGGCGAGGTAAACTAAAGCAGTAGCCTGTAAGGTATGGTAGGAGTGATCTTAAGTAGAAAAGAGTTATTAATGTTAACTAAAGGTAAATAATACTAATTCTATAAAGAATAGAATAACTAGTTAACAATCTATATAAGAGATAAACTATTTAAGTTAACTACAATAAGTGTAATAATAAGATCTATTACATCCTTATACCTATTGCCTTTGTCCTGTGTCCTCCTGTGCCTCCTATCTAAGAGAGAGGTTAGGGAGGACGCTAGCCTCCCTTTATGCAGTGACCTCCCGGAGGTCCTGTCTTGGCGGGATGCCAATCACGTGATCCCTGCGCCCCGCGCGGATTATTACCTTCTGGCGTGTGTGTGGTTGACCTTCAACCCACCTTCTACGTCAAGGAGAGAATCCTTCGTGTTACTTGTGACAGTTAAGTACTTAGAAACAGCAATCATGCTAGCTAATAAACTAACTAAGTTGCTTACTTAACAACAGTTTAAGAAGTTTAAGTAGTTACTTAACTTTTAGTAAGTTAAGCACTTGATTAGAGGCATTATTAATTAATATGCACAAGATTTGTATTAAGCAGCAATATCTATATACTGTCAATTTTTAATTGCTTAGAAGAAGTAGGAGATTAAAAGCTAAACTAACTAAAATCTAAAGACTATAACTAAAAATAAGCTTACTAGTAAGTATGAGAACTTTTATACTTGCTAGACTCTATTGGCAAGTCTTGCTTAGCTTTTTAAGTCTTAGCAAGCTTAAGCGCATTATTAGCTATCCTAGCTTAAAGCTAGAGTCCGTAGGCGAGCAGCATAAAGGCGCGCATCTAATTTATTACTCCTATGCATAGAATTGTATGATAATTATTAGCTTACTCTAGCATACTTATGCCTATATAATTAAGTTGTATAGCGATTAGAATAACGTTAGTAGCAAGAACAGTTTAAATACAAAGTAGAAAAAAGTAGTATTCTATAAGCATGCTGTTTTTAAAGCCTTATTTTGCTGCTGTTGTTACTGTAGCTATTGCAAGTTATAAGCTAGCTATTAAGCAGGCTGCAATGCAGGTTAACTAGAATTATATGCAGTATTATAAGGCTTATATTCTAGATTAAAAGCGCTTACTAGAGCAGGAGCAGGCAGCAGGAGCTAAGCAGTAAAACCGCGAGAAAATATCTCTTAAGCAGAGTAATCTTTAACTAAGGGCTTCTACGTAGAAGGCTTTCTAGTAGATATAACGCTGCTAATAATCTCTTTATAATGAATAATAATGTTGCTAAGCAGCTTATGCTTATTAACTTAGTACTTATTATTGTTCTATCCTTAAAAACTAGTTAGTAGCCTAAACTAGGAGCTGAAATAATTAAGGACTTACTTCTTTATTTTTACATATAGCTATAAAATAATTTGTAAGATTGTTATTAAAAGTATAGCATATATAAGATAAGCAACTAATACAGCGGGTGCTACTCTAACTACTAGTCTAAACTTAATTAAAGCAGCGCTTTGCGAATAAACTGTTAAGCATCTTTTTTATATAGCGCCTATATAAAGGTACGTAAAAACATAATAAATTAGCAGTAATCTTTAAAGAGCTTATAAGCACTTTTTTTTAAGCAGAGGAAGACGCGTTACGCTGTATAGACAGCTTAATAGTTGTTTATAGGCTATTACTATTATTATATTACTATCTTCTTAACGTTGCTTAAGCAGTAATTTGCTTTAATTCTTGAATAGGCTTATAAGCAGTCTTGTCCTTACGCTAGCTTAATCTCTTAGTTAGGCTTTTATCTTTAGTAAAAATCAAGTAAAAGCTTAACAGCAGACTAAACTTAATAGGTAAGTAGATTAATCTTTAAGCAGAGCTAATACAAGTCTTGCAATTAATTTACAGATAAGGAGGCTACAGCAACTAACTCTAATTATTTTAAAAATTAGCTACTTTCTAAATTTTATTGTAAAGTAGGCTTTTCCGCTCGTAACGTTTATGCTTAACACTATTCTTATATTCTTAACAACAGCTCTTTAAGCAACGCTTATACAATTGCTATTAAAGGCAGAATATACTAGAAAGATTAGCAGCTAATTATTAAGAGAACAGTAAGGTAACAAGGCTTACTATATTAATAGTAATAAAAGTTCGTTTAAAATTAGAAAAGCATAGTAATTAATATTATAGTAAGGCTAAAGGTTTTAAAAGGGTAGCTAACGTAATTAGTATTTGTTGTAATTGCGCACAGACTAGTTACGCGATTTTTAGAGTCTATTTAATGATTTAATATTACAATAGGACTGAGCTGCTTGCTTAATGAAAACAATATTACGATATTACGACAGAGATAAAAGATTAGGTAGTAGGACTAGGAATATAAGAAGACCTCTTAATCGACGACGTTGATCTAGTAAAGATTAACTCCTTGCTTACAGCTTAGATTAATGGTTTCTCACTAACCTGGGGGGTGTATTAGAGTATTAACACTTTGTTGACACACGGATCACCTTGTTGATCAGGTGATCCTGGTAAATTAAACACGTGACGGCCTCGCTAGCGTCTATATAAACGGGTCAGATCGTCTTATGCCTCTTTAGTAGTTATTGGACAAATTGTTGTGGCACTTAGTTGAATAATACACTCACTTTCCAATCACCTAATCAAGCAATTGCTCCTTCTCAGCTCCTACAGTAAGGTCTACTACTTACACAATCTATAATACAAAATTTTAGCTTACAGATTGCAATGAGAGAGCTTAGAGTAAACTAATTTGATTGCTTTATACAGCAATATCTTCATAATCTTAATTTAAAATAAACAACAGGCATATGTAATAATTGCTATAAAGCTAATTTAGGCCGCAAGTACAGGCTCTACTTTTATCTCCTGCTCAGAAAAATTCTTTAGTATTATCTTAAGCCTTAATATAAATAGAATATATATAAGAAAGGCTTTATACTTAGAGTTGTAGGTAGATTAAGAAAGATTCTTTAGTAGGCCTTTATATAAGGCTAGAGTAGGAACTGTACTATGTAGGACATTTTTTAAGAACATATAACGCTTCTAGCCTGTATATGTGCTAATAGTTTTTATTCCAAGCCTGTCCTTACATATTAATTAACTTTAGGATTAATATAGAATCCTAGCTACAGGCCCTTGATTATAATACTTATTAAATTTAAAATCATTTTTACCTCTTAGCTAGATAAACAACAACATTAGTCTTGCGTAGCTTTAATAGATGCTTAATTATAGTATTAAAGCTAAGGCTTATTTAGCTTATTAATTATTGTGGGACCTTAGAAGGAGCAATTGCTTCATTACCTAAGTGGAAATTAACTGTATTGAGCAACTAAGTGCCACAGCTAAGTATCCAATAACTACTAAAGAGACTTAAGGCGATCTAGCCTGTACATATAAGCGCTAGCGTGATCGTCACGTGTTCAGCTTACTAGGATCACCTAATCACTATGGTGATCTGTATGTCAATACTCCAACATATACTATTAACAATAATCTTAGCTTCGGCTTTTTAAGACAACCTTTCGATGTAACTACACATTTTGTAGACACCCTTTTAGTAAAAAAAGATTTATTGCTAATAATAAGTATCCGGGCTTATGCCCCCTTGTTCGGCATTGCCGGCACGCAATTAGTGTGTCGCTCCAGCATATCTAGACAGAAACGAAAATGCGTAATAACTCTCTAACTAACCTCTTAACTAATAACTGTTTACTACTAACTACAACTTCTGTTGTCTCTGTCGCTATCCTAGCGGTGTTACAGTCGCGGCGTTTCTAGTATATGCCTATACTTAGATGTAAATATATAATAATAGCGTTACTATCTAAGTATAGCTTTTTTATTTTTAAAAGTAACTTACAAAATCCTCCTGCTTATTAGTTTATTCTAGCTACTTAATAGCTGTTTTATTATACTCTTGCTTTTTATAAAGCTACTATAAGGTCTCTCTACTAAAGTGATATTCATGTAGAAGAAGATTAGTAAAATAATACACTATTACTACACCTAGATTATTAACATGTGTAATATACTTAATATACATACTTCTTGATAAGCCTTTTTATAACCTTTATTATAACTTTAATATTTATAATACTAAACGCATTAATAAAGTGCTAGGAAATGATAAAATTTAACTTCTGCGTTCACCTACTTACTATAAAAGCTACTGCTATCAGCTTTTCTTTAACTAACCTAGGAGGCTGCTTAATAAAAGTAAACGCAGGCTTTATCATTTACTACTATAGCTTTCTATATAGTAATTTAGTAAGGTCTAACTTTACTTAATATAAGCTATTAATCTTTGTATTGAATTGAAAAAAAAACAGTCTAAGCATTATATTATTTATATACAGTACTGTATAGGATAAGAAATCTCAAAAGTAAAAAGCAACAAGTAGAGAGCTTTTATAAAGCATTGTAGGCTCCTGCTGCAGTAACATACGTGTCCTTACCCTCTTTTACTTTCTTTACTTCGTTTGCCTTTATCGCAATTTTATTGTCAGCTATAGGCTAGCAGTTACTGTTAAACACGTTTTAATCAGTGTTATTTTTTAGTACTTTTAGCAAACTTTTTAACCCTACTTTTGCTTAGTAGTCTAAGCTTTTCTGCTCCAAGCGCTTAGCTTGTAGACCTTATCCACTTACTATTTCAATTTTGTTAACTATACTATCTTTTTTTAACTTTTGCGACTAATTAGTAGAGGGCAGCTACTTTGCACTTTTTTCGACAACCTATTTTCACTATAACAACAACCACGACCTTTGATTACTTAAAAAAAAATCAACAATAATCTTACTAATTACTTAATAGCTATATATACGGATAAAGAAGTAAATTTTGAATTTTAAATTTCTTATACTTCTTGCTTAGCCTACTAACTAGTTATTAGGGATAAAATAATAATAAGTACTAAGTTAACCAGCATAAGCTTCTTAGCAACATTATTACTGACCGTAAATAGATCAATAGTAGTATTATAACTACTAGAAAACCTTCCACGTAGAAGCTTTTTATAAAAAATCGCCGCGCTTAAGAGATGTCGTCTTGCGGTCTTGCTACTTAGCTCCTGCTGCCCGCTCCTGCTCTTGCTCCTGCTTTTGCTCCTCTGAGCGTCTTTAATCTAGAATATAATACTAAAACTGATTTACACTAGACATAGCTTGCTAAACAATTTATAAGTTCAAATCAAAGTTATCTTTATAAACAAAAGCTTTATAATGTAGAGATTAATACTACTTATGCTCCTAGTTAACCTGCGTAGCAGCCTGCTTAACAGCTAGCTTATAATTAATACTAGTAGCACCCTCTGCGTTAGGTAATCTTTTAAGAATAGCATGCCTGAAGAATACTACTTCTCTCTGCTCCATATTTAAATCGGTATCTCCTTTAACGTTGTCTTAACTGTTATTTAAATTACTAACATACAACTGTAAAGGGTTAGCTAGTTTACATAAGCGATTGTTTTATAACTCTATACATAAAAGTAATAGATTAAATTTGCGTCTTTATAGCACTTAACTGCAGATCTTAGTTATTAAAGCTAGAAAAGCTAATAACGCGCTTAAGCTAGCTAAGGCTTAAAAGGCTAAGCAAGATCTGCTAATAAAGTCTAGCAATTACAATAAGGTTAATATCTATAAGTAAGCTTGATTCTAATTCTACTTTACCTACTTGTCTAGCTTTTAATCTTCTACTTATTCTAAGCTATCAAGAAGAGACTTAGCCTAGTATATATATTTTGCTGCTTAATACAAATTCTTTGCTTGTTAATTATTAATACTACTAATTAAGGGCTTAACTAATTAAAAAGTAAAGCAACTACTTGAGCTTATTAATGTATTATTAAGTAAGCAAATTAGTTAGTCTTTTGGCTAGTATAATTGCTGTTTCTAAGTACTCGACTTAAAATAATTCTTTAGCATATTCCTGCCGTAGCTATATATTGTAAATACTTACATATCTTAAATAGATACTAATCGATTTATTCTTTCTTAATACAAGCCTAATTATTGGTAAGATATTGCACTAGACTGTCTACACGTCTCTTAGATTAAATATTAGCGTACAAAAGAATCGCTTAAAGGCTATAGCCTTTTTCATATTAACTAAAAGACAAGAAGCTTAGCTTTAGTAGTTAACATAATTACTATAGTCTACTAAGCCGTCTTCTAAAGATATGACTACCATATAGGATAGCTATATATCTACGTATTAATTAATAAGTTTGCTAGTTATCTGTAAAGGAAGCGTTGACTGCAATTATTAGGTCTAGGCTATCATAGTTTCAATATAAGATCGCGTTTTACAGAGGGGTGACAAAAAAAAAAGTAATCGAAAAAGTAATTATTTTTCAAGCTTTATAATTCTATAAGTAGAAGGGCTATACCAAAAAGAGTTAGTGATTTAAAAAGCCAAGAACTTCCTTTTTGAGTTACGCTGCTTAGTAAGCTGCTTAGTCAGCACGGCCGCTACCTAATTTCCCCCCAAATCAAGAGAGAAAAAAAGATTAAAATGTATTTCCGTATTACTTTTTTGTAAATGTATTAGAATCGCTAAAAATTATAAATTATTAAACAAGACTTGTTAATTTCTTTAGTGTAAGAGTTTTAGAATAGTACCAAAAAAAACTACTTAGTTATAATTAAAGGCCTATTTTTGAGATTTATGTAGATAATATTATAAAATAGCTTACTAACACTTAGTAAGCTAGCTCATAGCTACCCTAGTAGCTTAGTACGTTATGTTAAATATCCTATTACTTTAGCATTATAACAGTACTTAATAGTTAACTTATATTAATATAGAACTAATTCTAAGTCTATATATTAAAGTTTCTGAAGTTTCTACTTAGTATAATTATAATAATTATAAGTTCTCTTTTATGTTGAAAGGGAGCTTTTTTTTTAAATTTTTTCTAATATAGATATCTTGTTTTAGCAAGTTCTATAAGATTTTTATAAGAAATTTATATTAATTTCACTTTTTAAAATTTTTGTTTAATTATCTAGTAATTTAAATAAGGTTTATATTAAGTAGTTTTTAAACATTGTAAAAGATCTTAGTACAACAGCCTAGTTTAAGCGCAAAAGGAAGTAAAAAGTCTTGTTTTTTTATATAATTTAATTTTATGTAGTTACTAATACTTTTAATAAAATTCTATAGTATGTTACTATTTAAGGTAATAAGCTTATATAATATATATATACTATTAATTTACTATTTAATATTAGATAAACTATAAGCTATAAAGAAGATGCTATAGAAAAACTAAGTTAAAAAGAGGAAATAGGCTTAATATACTTTAAGCTTACTATCATAGTACGTAATTAGCGCTTATATACGCAACTTTGATTTCTAAAACCCTTTAATTATACTTGAAGTATTTAAGATACTACCTTTTATAACCTGCTTACATACTACTTACGTAACCTTATTAAACATAGTTTTTTATTAGCAATTTTTACCCGTTCCAAAGAAAGTTATACTAAAATTCAATTTCCCTTTTTTTTTCTCTTAATTTGAGCGAAATTGCAGGGTCAACCGTGCTGACTAAGCAGCTTACTAAGCATTTCATCTTGAAGAGGAAGTTCTTGGCTTTTTAAATCACTAACTCTTTTTGGTATAGCTCTTCTACTCATAGAATTATAAAGCTTTAAAAATAATAACTTTTTTGATTTCTTTTTTATTTTGTCACCCCTCTGTACTTAAGATTTTTATTTTCTTAGGTACTTAAGTCGTTTTTGGTATTAGAGTTAGATGCATTAAGCATTTTATTATTCTTTAATATTCATTAATTTAGCGCAAAAAGTTTTTAACTTTAAGCTATATTATTTCAAGTAATTTTTTAAAATATTATTAAAAATTTCAATTAAGCAACTTATTAGTAATATGATTTACTAAAATTCTAAGTATTTAAAGTGTTGTATAAAGTAAACCTATACTTATCTAGACTTAGTCTATGTTAAGGCAAGGCTAATATATAAAGTAGTTTATAATGTATTGTAAGAATAAGCTTAAGTAAAAAAAAGTTATTAATATTAACTAAAGGTAAACAATACTAATTCTATAAAAAATAAAATAACTAGTAAGTAATCTATGTACGAAATAAACTATTTAAGTTAACTATAATAAGTGTAATAATAAGATTTATTACATTTTTATACTTGTTGCCTTTGTTCTGCTATCCTATATATCTCTTCTAAGAGTGAAGTATGTAATAGCGCTGCTATCTCTTTATGCATGGCCATCCTAGATAGCTAGCCTTAGCGGGATGGCAATCACGTGATTGGCGCCCCGCGCGGATCATTGCCTTCTGGCGTAGAGGCTAGTTGTCCCTTAACTACCGCTCGTACGTTAAGGAGAGAATCCTTCCCGTTACTTGTAACACTTCTTAACCCTAACTTTTATTTAAAGACAGGAAGCTTTCCTATTGTACGCCTAGCCCTTAAAATAGTTTAGCTTAAGCTAATTATGTAGATACTTAAGTTTATTAAGCATTTATAAAGATAGCCTCTTTAGAACTTTCAAATTATATCTTCTATAAACAACTTTAGAATCTGCAATATTTTTACATATTAAAAGAATGTTAAGCCTTAACTTAGCTAGCAGTAAAAAGAATATAAGATTTACAGAGTGTTTACTAGTACTAGCAAAGTACTTAAAATACTCTACTTTAGTATTTTTTTTCTTATTAATTGTGCACAGACTGAGTAAAGAAACTATTAACTAGTTAGGCTATCTAATACTTAGTGTTAAAATAGCAATAGAGAAAAAACAGGCAGAAAAAAAGAATAGGCGTTCTATTGTCGCATGTATAAGTTAGAAAGTAAAGTAATAATAGTACTGCTTCATTTATTTGTCTAAAAGTACTTAGAAGTAAAGACTTAACATAAGTAGGCGGCATAGGCGGTATAGGCAGCATAAGTAGGATAGGAGCGGGATAGGGCGCGTTAAGTTAGGAGGCAATTTGCGTCTTTGTCTTGCTTTTCTTTATTTCTGTCTAAACATGCAACACACTAATTGCGTGCTAGCAATGCTAAACAAGAGGGCGTAAGCCTAGATTCTTGTTGTTAGCAATAACTCTTTTTTTACTAAAAAGGTGTCTACAAAATGTGTTGTAACATTAAAAGATTGTCTTAAAAGGCTGAAGCCAGCAAGTAATCTTACAGCAGCAAAAGAAAAGATTACCTTAACTTTCTTTTCTAGAATTTTATAAGATTAATTTAATTTTATAACTAGTTAGCTGCTTAAAAAATAGGCACTAATAATTAAGGAAGACGACTTAGACAAGCAGTACAATTACAATATTTAGATAAAGATACTTGATAATATTATACTATTAACTAAAGGCTTTGCTAAAAGGATTAAGAAAATGTATAAGAAAAAGACTATACAAATCTACTTAAATAACAATACTACTACACTAACTTAGTAAGAGCAATTAAGATATAAAGAATATTGTCAGAAACAAAATACCGACCGATCGATGAATCGCACTCCGGCTAGAGGATATATATACACATACACGATGCGACACACCCCCTAGATTACTAGCAGTGCCCACTGCTAGTTAATCTACCTAAGAGCACTTGCAGGCTCTTCTCTTAGCGCTCTCTTTTTTAAGCAGGAGGCTAGAATACTAGCTTAATGGCTCTGGCGCTCTTTTTTGCGCACCAACCCTCTAAGGCTAGCTAGGGCTAGCAAAGCCTTGTTCTGCGGGCTGTCTATGTTGTGTTGTATCCTCTAGGCTTATTTTTGTCTTTTTGCTGCTTTCGCTTGTGGTCACCCGCCTAGGTAAGCAACTACAATAAGATTGCTTGCGCAGTTTTAACCAAACCAGGCTCATAACTGTCGGAAACAAAATACCGACCGATCGATGAATCGCACTCCGGCTAGAGGATACATATACACATACACGATGCGACAAATATTTAATAAAGAAAGAGATTATAATTTAGACACTACTGCTATATACATATAAGCGTAATAGCTTAGCAAAGAGAGCTAGCTAAGAGCTAATTATAAAGGCTATTAAGATGCGCATAAGTGCTAATTTACTTACTAAGCTTTAGCTAGTAATTATAAATGTAGCAACTTATCTGCATAGAATAAGCTTTACTAAAATCTATAGCTATTAATCTCCTAATCAGGTGCTTAAAGAACAGTTTAGGAGATATTTATAATACTATTAATAATCTTTGATTAGACATAAGACTGCTAATCTATGTCTAAACTAGAGTAGAATTTATGCTTATAGCTGCTAAGCCTATCTATCAAACAGGGAGAAGGCAGCTAGGCGCAATTATTAAGAATTTAAGGTAAAAATGTTAAAAATTTATAAAGTAGTAGCTCTAATAGCTATTTATAATAAGTAATTTATATCTACTTACAGTACAGCTCTTTGTATAAGTATTAAAGTACTCCAACTAAGTAAGAGTAAATTACTTATTTATCCAGCTATTAGGACTAACTTAAAGAACTTAGTTAGCAGGCAAATTTCTAAACTAGACATTAATAAACAACTCGCCTGCAAAAATAACAAAAAGTAGTATTTAGTAACTTAACGCACTTACGCTTTAAATTACAGTAACCTACTTTAGGTTGCCTAGCTGTATCTACTTCTTTTTACTATATTTCTCTAAGCTATAACAACTAACTATAATAAAATCTTACTTATTATAAAGCTAGATTGATTAAGTTTGTAAATATTATTATTTATTTATTTCTAAGGTATGGAAGTGGTTGTTGTTGTTGAAGTTGAAAGAGGTTTTTTAAAGAAGTAAAAAGCAGCTGCCCTCTACTATTTGTTGCAAAAGTTAAAAAAAGATTGAATGTAGTTAATAAAATTTAAAAAGTAAGTAGATAAGATCTGCGCGCTAAGCGATTAAAGTAGAAAAGCTTGGACTACTAAGCGAAATTAGGGTTAATAAATTTGCTAAAGGTACTAAATAACAACACTAATTAAAACGTATTTAACAGTAATTGCTAGCCTATAGCTAGTAACAAGATTGCAATAGAGGTAAAAGAGGTAGAAAAGAGTAAGGACACGTACGTTACTGCAGCAAAAGTTTATAATACTTTATAAAAGCTTTCTACCTACTACTTTTTCCTTTTAGGATTTCTTACACTACATAGTACTGTATATAAATAACTTATATATAAATAATATAATACTTAAACTATTCTTTTTCTTGTTTAACACAAAGACCAAAAGCTGATATTAAGTAAAGTTAGATCTTCCTAAGTCACTATATAAAAAACTATAGTAGTAAATTTTAAAGCCTACATTTACTTTTATTAAGCAGCCTTTTTAGTTAGTTAAAGAGGAGCTGTTAGTAGTAGCTCTTATAATAATTAGGTAGACGTAAAGATTAAATTTTGTTATTTATTAACACTTTATTAATGTGTTTAGTATTATAAATATTAAAATTATAAGAAAAGTTATAGAAGGCTTATTTAGTAGCAAGTCTATTAAATACGTTGCACATATTAAGAGTCTAGGTATACTAATAATGTATTATTTTATTAATCTCCTCCTACGTAAATGCAACTTTACTAAAAAACTTTATAGTAGCTCTATAAAAAGTAAGAGCGTGTTAAAATAGCTATTAAGTAGCTAGAATAAACTAATAAGCAGGAGGATTTTATAAGTTGCCTTTAGAAATAAGAGAGCTGTGCTTAAATAGTAACGCTGTTGTTGTATGTTTACATTAAAGTATAGGCGCATGCTAGAAACGCCGCAACTGCAATACTGCTAGAATAGCAATAGAAATAACAGAAGTTGCGGTTAGCAGTAAATAGTTAGCAGTAAATAGTTATTAGTTAAGAGAGTTAGTTAGAAGGATATCGCGCATCTTTATTTCTGTCTAAATATGCTAGAGCGACACACTAATTGCGTGCCGGCAATGCTAAACAAGGGGGCTTACATAAGCCCGGATACTTATTGTTAGCAATAAATTTATTTTTACTAAAATAGTGTCTACAAAATATGTATTTACATTAAAAGGTTGCCTTAAAAGGCCAAAGCTAATTATTATTTATAATACCTTACTTCTAGTTTGTTGCCTAAACTAAGTTAAACTAGCGCTAAATAGCTACCAGGTTCTTAAAGGCGGCTTACTAGTAATTATAAAAATAGCTCTAGCGCGTATAAAGCTTAAAAATTTGCTTAACAAAGTTATGAACTTAGTTTTTGCTAATAGAGTTGCTAGCGCGCTTATTAAATAGTTTACTAGCTATTACTTAAATATTAAGCTTTGTAGACGTAAATCCTTGCTTAAGCTCTTTAAAAGTATTCTTAACTATAGCCTCCTCTTCTTACTTATTTAGGCGCTTTAAGTTTAGTTTGCAGTTGCGTTAAAGGCATTTCCTAGCGCGTCAATACTTAAATGTCGACTTAAGAAAATTAGAAATTTTAGTAACATAATAACTACTTTAAACGCGTTAAGAATAGATATTAGAAAGAGCAAGCTGTAGATCTGCTTAAGTATAAGTATATTAGGCGTTGTGTTATTAGGGCTTCTCGTGTTTTTGTGTTAACATTGACGCGTTAGTAAAGATACGCTCGCTCGCTTAGTGCGCTCGCTCGCTTGTGAACTACGTTAAGTAATATTTTTGCTAAGTAGCTTATACTTATCAACTTTGTATTTATTATTGTTCTATCCTTAAAAGACTCGTTAGTAGCCTAAGCAAGAAGCTTTAATAATTATAAAATTACCTTTTTATCTTTATATATAGCTATAAAATAATTAGTAAGATTATTATTAATAGTATAGTATATACAAAATATGCAACTACTACAGCAAGTGCTACCCTAACTACTAGTCTAAACTTAATTAAAGCAGCGCTTAGCGTGTAAACTTTTAAGCAACTTCTTTACATAGCGCTCAAATAAAGAAACATAAGAACGAAATAAATTAGTAGTAATTTTAAAAAAGCTTATAAGCGCCTTCTTATAAGTAGAGGAAGGCCTGTTGCGCTTTATAAACATCTTAATACGCGTATATAGGCTATTGCTGTTGTTGTGTTACTGTTCTCTAGACATTACTTAAGCAGTAATCTACTTTAACTTTTAAATAAGCTCTTAAATAGTCTAGTCCTTGCGCTAGCTTAATCTCTTAAGAAGGCTTTTTGTTTAAATTAAAAACTAAAAATAAGCTTAATAGCAGACTTAATTTAATAGCAATATTAATTAATTCTTAAAGTGAAGCTACTTAAAGTCGTAAGGTGCGTTTACAGATTAAGAGGTAGAAGTAACAAACTTTTATTATTTTTAAAATTAGCTTTTTACTAAATTTTATTATTTAATAGGCTTTAATGCGCGTAATGTTTATACTTAGAACTATTCTTACGCTACTAAAATAGGCTTTCTAAGCAACGATTATGCTTATTGCTATTAAAGGCAGACTACACTAGAATCTAAGCAGCTTATTAGTAAGAGAACAATAATGCAATAACGCTTCTTTTAATAATCGTAATAGAAGTGCGTTAAAAATTAAAAAGACTTAGTAATTAATATTGTCGTAAGGCTAAAGTTTTTATAAAGGCAGTAGACGCAACAAGTATTTATAGTAATTACGTATAAACTAAATACGCAATTTTTAAAGTTTATCTAATGTTATATTTTAAGAATAGGACTAAGCTGCTTGCTTAATTAAAACAATTTTACCAAATTACAACAGAATTAAAAGATTAGGCAGTAGAACTAAAGTTATAAAAAGACCTTTTAATTAACAACGTTAATTTAGTAAGGATTAACTTCTTACTTAAAGCTTAGATTTATAGATTCTTACAAACCTAAGGGGTGTGTTAGAGTATTAACACGCAGATTACCCTGTTAATTAGGTAATCTTAGTAAGCTGTTCACGTGACGGCCCCGCTAGCGTCTATATAAACTAGCTAGATCGTCTTATATCTCTTTAGTAGTTATTGGACACTTAGTTGTGGCACTTAGTTAATCAATACACTTACTTTCCACTTAGGTAAATAAGCAATTGCTCCTTCTTAGCTTTTACAGTATAGCTTTTACTCCTTATGCTTTATCTTTTTGTATAATTATAGATAGAAGAGCAGTATTCTATTTAGTTAAAATTATAGATTACTTAGTACTAAACACCTATTGCAAATGGATTAAGGATAAGACTGTTAAGACAGGCTTATAATCTATTCTAGCTACTACAATAAAAAACAGGCTGCTAAAAACTATTATATATATTAACCTTAGCCTTAAGACAACAAAATTTCTATTTACTAACGTTTAGTTTGTACTAGGCTTCCACGTTTATATTGTCTTAGAAGTAAAGCTAAAATAGACAGGTATTAAGTAGTTAGGATATAATTATTTCTTGTTATATAAAATAATAAAAAGCAATATTGCCTTAATTAACGTGAACTATTCCGGTAATTTCTTAGTTATTTAATTTAATTAAGTTTCTTATTCTACTGCTCAACTACTACTTATAAACACTATAGCATAATAAAGGAACACTTAGCTGCGTACTATTAATTAAGATATTTAGCATTAATGTTAAGACTATTTAGAATATTGGGTGTAGAGAACAAGGAGCTAGTAACACTAGTTTAGGAGAACTGTGTAGTTATTTCTGTCTTTCTATCTGCGTCTAAGACGCTCTCTATATACAAAAGAAATATTATAGTCTGTAAAAAGCAGTGTAGAGCTTAGATAGATTTGTCTAAGCCTAGCAAGTACTCTATAGAATTTAGATGCTTTCTTCTAAACTTAGCGTAAAGGCTTTAAGGCTTACTGCTTAGCGCTACGCACGCTGCGCAGGCCTTAACGCTTATGCCTAGAGCTTTATAGCTAGAGCTTTGTGGCTAGAGCCTTATAGCTAAGGCGCGTAGCTAATATATGTAATACACTCTCTAGGAAACTAAAACTTTAGTTAGCTGTACTAAGCTCTATATAGTTATAGCGCGTCTTATAACATGCTGCGCACGCGCAGCTTAGCGTAAGGCGCTAAAATAATAATAAATTTTTAAGCCTTTTAGGCTTGGTATTTACTACTACTATAGCTACTATAAGTATTACTTAGCAACTTGTTTAAATGTTTTAAAAGCAATACTAATTACTTTTATAAGTACTACTACACTTTTATATAGCTTTTTAAGCTACTACGCACTACTCTTTACTTTTGCGCAGCTTCTAGCTCTGTTTTAGTACTTTTTTTATTTAGTTACTAACTTTATATAGAAGTTAAAACTATAAAAAGCTACTACTACTTATGCTACTACTAGCGCCTTTACGTGCGCTGCTGCTGCTTTGCTACCTTTACTTTTACCTACGCCCGCGCCTTTACTCTTGCTGCTACTATTACTGCCTTTACTAGTAGCGTAGCTGTCTCTAAAACGCGCTTTTTACGCTAAGTTAACTAATACTGCTTTAAGTATAGTATTAGCCTGCACGTTTAATAAGTATATAAGTAAAGTTAAAACTCTAATTAAGACTGCCTACAGAGAGAAGACCTTATTAGTAACTCTTAGGCGCTAAGGCAAACCTAGTGCGTATCGCAACATGCTCTATTTTAAGTACATTAAGAGCGCTTTATCTAGCAGCTTTAATAAAGCTTATTAAAATAAGGCTTTAGGCTCTAAAACGCACTACTAGTAGTACTTTAATAAAAAGACCTGCAAAGTCCTATATATGCTTTTTTCTTAAATTTTAAGATTTTACTTATAATTAAAGTTCTTAAATTGCTATCTTTTTAGCTAAAAAGCTTCTTGCTAAGCTTTAGAAAAATGCACTATTATAAGCTTTTCTTTTATTCTCTTTTAAGTTCTTTATACTAATAAATTATAAAGGAAGTAGGCTAAAAAGCTTATAAGCTACCCTTTGCGTTCTTCTAAGAAAAAGTAGCTAAAAAGAAGAAGTTTAAAGAGGGCCTTAAAAGTAAAGTAGAGAAGAAAGAGAGTTAGGATAACTAGAAGAAGTATACTAGCCTTTTTAATAGTCTCCTTACGCGTTATCTACGCGCTAAAGAGCTATTAAATAAGCTAGTTAATCTCCTAGTTACCTAAAAACCTATTAAGAGGAGATTGTCCTCTTAGAATCTTATAAGTTCTCTAGAGATAGAGAGCTAATCTACTCTAATAATTAAACATCTATGTCTTCTTTTTTTGTGCTTTTCTTCTTTTATTATTCTTTATAAGCCACGCCTTCTATATTAATAAGCTCTTTAAAGTACTTAAGTTTCTGCCTTAATAAGTACTTAGTGAGTCTATTAGCTAGCATCTTAGCTATTAGTAAATACTTAATTTAAAATAAGCTTTTAGCGTATTTCTAGCAGAGCGATAAATTCTATATAGTAACATAATAGAGCTCAGTAGTTATTCTTTCTTACTTTTCAACAACTAAGCGTATAGTTTATTAGTTGTTGTAAAAGACCTTTTAAGCTCTTAAAACTCTAGGCTTAAGCTCTTTAAATAGTTTTATAAGCGCTATAGATTCTTTTACTATATGCTTTAATGCAAGAAGCTTAGCTTTTATAGTTAAAGTTGTTACCATAGCTTAATAAGCTGCTTTCTAAACAATTAGACCTTCAAAGAGCATATTAATACAGCTTTAAGAATATTAATAAACCTTTAAATTATCTATAAAAGACGCGTCTCAATACATAGTAAGCTTTTTATTATTATCATTACTATATACAGAGGGGTGACAAAAAGAAAGAGTGATTTTAAAAGTTATCTTTTTTAAAGGTATATAACCAAATAACTAGATAAGCTAGAACAGATAGAGGAGGAGGGTAAGGACACATACGTTACCGCAGCAGGAGCCTGCAATACTTCTTTATAAAAGCTTCCTGCCTGCTACTTCTCACCTTTAGGGTTTCCTACACCACACGGTACTGCATACAAACAACTCGCATACAAACAATACAATGCTTAGACTATTCTTTTCCCCCTTTAACACGAAGACTGATGGCTTACATTAAGTAAAGTTAGACCTTACTAAGTTACTATACTAGAAGCTATAGTAGTGGATTACGAAGCCGGCGTTTACCGTTGTTGAGCGGCCACCTCCGTCGGTTAAAAAGGAGCTGGTGGCGATAGTCTCTGTAGTAGTCAAGTTAGTGCAGAGGTCAGAATGTGACTGTGGTTAAGACATCTTTAATGCGTCTAGTGTTATAAACAAGGACTGTAAAAGGCTAGTTTAGCTAGTACACTATATACACTGCGCATGTTAATAGTCTAGGTGCAGTAAAGGTGTATTACTTCAGCAATCTCCTCCTACGCAAATGCAACCTTAGCAAAGAGACTTAGAAGTAGCTTTACAAGGAGCAAAGGCGTGTTAAAACAGCTATTAAGCAGCTAGGATAAACCAACGAGCAGGAGGATTTTGTAAGTCGCCTCTAGGGATAGGAGAGCTGTGCATAGATAGTAATGCTGTTGTCGTTTATTTACATCTAAGAATAGGCACCAAACGCCGCGACCGCAACACCGCTGGGATGGCGACAGGACAACAGAAGTTGCAGTCAGCGGTAAATGGTCAGCGGTAAATAGTTATCGGTTTTGTTAGCAATAAATCTTTTTTTACTAAAAAGATGTCTACAAAATGTGTGGTCACATCAAAAGGTTGTCTCAAAAGGCCGAAGCCAAAGCTAGAACTATAATTTCTAAAATTATAAAAAGCGCATAACTTCCACTTTAGGTAAGTTTACTAGTAACTTTGCTTAGTAATCATCTAATTGGTAGTAAAAGGCTTTAAGAAAAGGCAAAAAAAAGTCTATTTTATTCTAGTTACAACTTTTTATTAAACGTATAAGAATATTTAAAAAGTAATTATACAACACTAGCTTATATAAATATTACGTTAGCAAATTGAAAATATTAGTTAATAATATAGTTATTTTATAAATTAAAAAAATTAAAATTTAACAGAAGGCGCTAAAATTACGTAAGCTTTTCTTAGCGTTAGTCTATATGATAATCTCTTTCTAACCTAAGATTTTCTCTTCCCTATTATCTCTTTATGTCTATCAAACTTTCAAACTTTAAAAAAGAAGTTAACTCATCTTTACAACAAAAGTCTATTAGTGCTATTAGTACTATACTTAAAAAGCCTTCTAAATCCATTTACAATACTATACAACGTATTAAGAAGAAAAAAAATACTTTTTTACCTCTTTCTCAGCCTAAACTAGGCCGCCCTGCTAAGTTCTCTAAAAAAGCTATTCGAGTAGTTAATAGAGACCTAGAAAGGAGCCCTATAAAAACAGATAAGCATATTTTAGAAGAAAATAGTTTACCTTTTCTACTAGAAGCTAACAACGCTTATTAAAAGTAGAGAAATACTCTATTTCTACTACTAAGAAAAAACAGCTTTAAACAAGAAAAGAGCCTTAAATTGCAAAAGGACGTTAAGAAGACTATAAAAATATTAAAAAATGTTAACTTTAGAAAAGTAATATTTTCTAATAAGTCTTCTATTTAGCGTAGACACGGCGCTAGGCATGAATACGTCCAAAAAAGAAAAAAATAAGCAACTTAACAAGGAAAAAGTGTCTACTACAAATATAAGTAAATTTAAAAACATTTTAATTAACTTAAAAACATCTTTTTAAATATCTGGTATTTTTCTAGTTTTTTAAATTATTGATAGCTAGCTTGCTAACTAAGATATAGTTCGCGATATTTCTATCTCAGTTTAGGAAGCTTTTTAGCTAGGTAGTAAATCTAAGTTACACATAACTAGATCACCAAAAGATAATAAAACTTTTCTAAATAAGTTATATTTATAAGAAGTTTTAAATCCTACTGTTAAACCTCTTTTTAAAAGAGGTAAGTAAAACCTCTCTTATTTTATAACTTAAAAGCCTAAAACTTTGTTATTACTTTATATTTTCTACATACTTTTTAATTTTTAAAAAGTTAATAGCTAATTTTATCTAGGCTAGAGGTTTTAGCATAATAACGTCAAGATCTATAAAACGCCACAAGTTATCGCCTAATTTTCTAGAACTAGAATTCCCCTTTTCGAGCATCCTGCCTATAGTCTAGATTTAAATCCTATAGAGAACGTTTAGAGTCTACTTAAAAACGCGCTAGGAAAAAGGCCTGTTGCCTCTTTAGGCATAGGTAGAAGGGTTAAAGCAGTAGAATTGTTCAAAAAGACAATTTTAGAAGAGTAGGACCTTATACCACAACAAGCGATGAATAATTGTATTAACTCTTTACCTTGGCTACAGGTTGGTATTCTAAGTACTAGTCACTAGCTTTAGCTACTTTTTTATAAAAAAATCTTAAAAGAATATTTTTTAATCTAACTTTTGCAATAATATTTACAATAATATCTTACTTAAATATAATAGAAAATTATATCATTATATAACACTTATTACTTTTAGCAAAAAATATACTGTAAATAAAAAAAAAGTTTTAAAGTGTGACTGTGCTTTTTTTTAACTACTTTCGCTGCCTTTCTAATCCTTTTTTCTGCTAACTGAGCTAGTTCAAAAGTGGCCTTACTAAAAGAGGAAGTTATGCGCTTTTCAAAACTCTAAAATTATAGTTATAGCTTATTTAGTTATTTAGTTATATACCTTTAAAAAAGAGTACTTTTAAAATTACTCTTTCTTTTTGTCACCCCTCTGTATAATCCTCTTATGCCTTGTATAGTAAAAGTATTAAATAAGGTAATCTACAGCCTTTATATAAGCTTCTAAAAAGTTAATAAAAAAGTAAAAGAGCTTAAAAACTGCATAGGCAGCGTTAAGACGCAGTATAATAGCTATATCTAGCGCGCTACTAATATACTTTTAGAAGGCCTTAATTTAAGGCTTTAAGGCCTTTTCTAAATTTTTAACTAGCTTCTTTAAAAGTTAAAAAGTTTAAGAGAACCGGCTACAGGCGTCTCAGTTAAACTCTTTAGCAACTTTATTAATATAATTATTATATAGTAACAATATTATTCGCTTCTTATAAATTTTTATAACTTTTATCCACAAAAGCTAGCTTACCTCTCTTTTATCTTTAACCTTATAGGTGTCTTTCATAGATTTAAGGATTTTATAAGCTCTAGTTTAGTAAGTTTAATAATACATAAAAAGTATACTGTCTATATAGAATATTATAAGGATCACACAGTTTTTAGTAAAGAAAAAGCACAGCTCCTTAGCTGAAGCCTATTGGCTAAGCTTCTTTAGTGTTCTTAAGAAATTATTATACTATAATAAAGGCAAGTTTTTAGGCCGTATTAGACTCTCTTAAGCTTAACACACTTGCCTAGGCGCTTATAACTATCTAGTAAGTTGCATAAGACTATAGTTTTATTACTAATATTAGTGTTAAAGAACGCGCCTACTATATTAAGCTACTATATTTTTACATTAAACTTAGCTGTAATTATAATTGCAAGCCTTAGAAATTATGTAGCTAGTTTTACTACGTACGTTAAGTCTAGTAAGTTCTTTACTTAAAACTTTTTTTTTACTACAAGACGTGCTTTGTATTTAAAAAAGTAGCTATTCTTATTAAGCTTATAAGGAAATATCTATTTAAAAAAGATAGGCTTAGAGTTCTCTAAGATTTCCTCTTCTATCTAGGTGTTTTTTAAAAGTAGAGTATTAATCTTTTTTTAGATAGCCTGTTTATATAGAGTCCTGTATTAGTAGTTATAAAAGTCTTTTTATCTATTTAGAAGCTTTAGAAGATTATTAAAGTCTATTTAAGATTTATAAAGTTTTCTAAAAGCTACTACTATTACAGCGTAGACCGTAATTAGCTCTTTATTATAGTTTTAAGATTAAAGAAGTAGTACTTTAAGCTTAAAAGCTTTTAAAGAGTTCTATAATAGGTAGTATATACCTACACCTTCTACGTTAGAACTGTATTAGTTTTTATTTTTTAGCTTTCAAAAATTTCTTACAGGAAGTTCTTATACTTTATTTTTATAAAGTCTCCTTACTAGAGAATTCTAAGGGGCTTTGGTGTGTATTATAAAATTCTTAGCACTGCGCTAGGCGTTCTTAAAAGCAATTTTTACTTTCTTTAAAACTATAAAAGTTAATATGCGTCTATTAAGCTTAATCTACTAGTAGTTTACAATTCTTAAGAGCTAAGCAGCTTATTACTACTACATACAGCCTTTTAAGCTAGAGTGCCTTGCTTTAATATTTACGCTTTTAGAAAAGAAAGCGCTAGTGTTGCTTTAGGCGTTAGTAGCTGTTTTAAAGGAACTTTCTACCCTACACAAATTCCTTAAGAAGTATTAGCTTAACGCTTTTTATGTACTTTTAGCGTACTACTTATTAAAAACTATAATAAGCTTTTTATAGTCTTTATTACTAGCTGATTGCTTATTAACTATAAGACCTTTTATGTTGTTACTCCTACTTAACTAATATTAGTTAGCTGCTTAAGTACTTCTCTAGCCTTACTAATTTTATCTTTATCAAAAGTATTTACTTTCAGTACTGTATCTTGCTTAAACAGCTTATAAGCTTATCTTTAGTAATACAGCAATTACGCATTATAATTACTTAGTTAAGCGCTAAGACTTATATACAGTATATATTAGAAGCTCTATAGCCTACTAAGTAACTAATATAGCCTTTAAGAAGAGTCTTAAAGCTCTTCTTATATTGCCTAGCTACTTTATTATTATTTGAAGAATAGGCGCGGCAGCTGTAGGCGTATATATTACTTTATTCTAGTTTAATATTAGCTGTAAGGCTCTTAAAAGGCTTAGGCTAATAGTACTTAAAGTACTCTTTACTTTATTGCTTGAAGAGCTTGTTTAGTAAGCGAAAGCTATAGGCGTAAAAAAAACTAATATTATTTATCTAGGCTGCAGCTTTAACAATTTATTGCTAAAGTTTTTAGAGTAAGTTTACGCTTACTTTTATTCTAATAAACTTTGTTATTAAATTTTGTTCTGCTTATTCAGCACCTCTATTTAGTTTATGTATTTATTTTTTAAGGTATTAAAGGTGGTGGTTGTTGTTGTAGTTAAAATAGATTTTCTAAAAAAGTAAAAAGCAGCTGCCCTCTACTAATTAGTCGTAAAAGTTTAAAAAAAATTATATGTAGTTAATAAGTGTTAAAGAATAAGTAGATATGGTCTACGCGCTGAGAGCTTAGAGCTGAAAAGGTTAAACTACTAAGCAAAATTAGCGTTAAATAATTTGCTAAAAGTACTAAAAAACAATACTAATTAAAACGTGTTGAACAGCAATTGCTAGCCTATAGCTAGCAACAAGATTATAATAGAGGTAGAGGAGGTAAAAGAGTGTAAAGACACGTAAGTTACTACAGCAAGAGCCTATAATACTTTATAAAAGCTCCTTACATACTAATTTTTACTTTTAGGATTTTTTATACTACATAGTACTGTATATAAATAACTTGTATATAAATAATATAATACTTAGACTATTTTTTTTCCTGTTTAATACAAAGACTAATAGCTTATATTAAGTAAAGTTAGACTTTACTAAGTTACTATACTAAAAGCTATAGTAGTAAATTACAAAGCCTGCGTTTACTTTTATTAACTAGGCTTCTTAGTTAGTTAAAGAGAAGCTATTAGTAGTAGCTCTTATTGTAATTAGGTAGACGTAGAAGTTAAATTTTATTATTTATTAATACTTTATAAATGCGTTGAACATTATAGATATTAAGGTTAAAATAAAAGTTATAAAAAGCTTATTTAGTAGTAAGTTTATAAAATACGTTGCGTATATTAATAGTTTAAGTAAAGTAATAGTATGTTATTTTAC
The DNA here is from genome assembly GCA_009289805.1 of Alternaria gansuensis. Taxonomy (NCBI): domain Eukaryota; kingdom Fungi; phylum Ascomycota; class Dothideomycetes; order Pleosporales; family Pleosporaceae; genus Alternaria; species Alternaria gansuensis. Next base: position 184,721 of record WBOK01000052.1, on the reverse strand, counting down.
TAATTTTTTTTTTACGCAAATATAACTTTAGTAGAGAGACCTTATAGTAGCTTTATAAGAAGTAAAAGCATATTAAAAAAGCTATGAAGTAGCTAGGACAAACTAATAAGTAAGAGAATTTTATAAGTTGCCTTTAGAGATAAAAGAGCTGTACTTAGATAGTAACGCTGTTATTATATGTTTACATCTAAGTATAGACGTATACTAGAAACGCCGCAACTGCAACACTGCTAGGATAGCAATAGAGATAATAGAAGTTGCGGTTATTAGTAAATAGTTAGCAGTAAATAGTTATTAGTTAAGAGAGTTAGTTAGAAGGATATCGCGCATCTTTATTTCTGTCTAAATATGCTAGAGCGACACACTAATTGCGTGCCGGCAATACTGAACAAGGGGGCATGAGCCTAGATACCTGTTGTTAGCAATAAATCTTTTTTTATTAAAAAGGTGTCTACAAAATGTGTGGTCACATTAAAAGGTTGTCTTAAAAGGCCGAAGCTATTAGTTTATGTATAATTAGGAATGAAAGCTTAATAGTAATACTACATTCTTTACACTATAATCAATACTATAACGTCTCTCTTTAAAAGAGCGTTAATAGATTTTTTTTTAACTATCTAAAGTCTATATTAAGCTTTAAATAAATCTTGTAAATTATAAAAGGCTCTTATCATTTCTAAAAGAGATTTTGCTTACAAGATATATTTATAAAGATTACTACTAAAAGTATTCTATATTACTTATAGTTATTGCTCTTTTAAACGGCCTTAAAGCATATTAAATAAGTTTTATAAAATTCTTTAGTATATTTATAAAGAAGGCTTTTTTAGTTGTTTTAAAATAACTTATTTTGTATAAGTTAGATTATAGTGCTTACACTTAAGACGTGCTATTTTTTTAATTTTTACGCCTTAAGCTGTATTAACAAGCGCTTTAAAATGCCTTAAGGCCTAGGTGCCCTACCTAGGCATACTAAAGGTCTTTTAAGTTACTTCTTAGATATATTAATTATAAGCTTTTAACTTTATGTATTACATTTATAATAAGCATAAAATAAGAAAAAAAAGCTTATATCTAAAAAATAAAACGTTGTAACAGTGTTTAAGCCTTACTAGTATAACGTACTTACTTAGTGTGCCTTAGTATCAAGTTTTGTCTAAGCTTAAGTACTAGACTTCTATTCTATATAGGCAAGCTTCTAAAACGATATTGAGATAAAAACTTTTAATAACTACTATATTTATAAGCGTAAGGTTCTTAGTTTTTTTACTACGTGCTCTATTTAGAACTTGTTATAGAATACAAGTTCTTTAGCTACTAATAAAGAAGGCCTAAGTACTTACCTCTACTATCTCTACACTCTTAGAAGGTATAAAGAAGCCTAGTATAAGTAATTCCCTACTTTTTACTAAGTACAACGCGGCTCTACTGTCTAGTATAGTGCTCCCTAATAGTATATAAACGTTAAAACTACTAGTATAGTATATATCTAGGCTGTTGTTCCTATTTAGAAGCGCTAGATTAATTAAGAATACAACTATACTACTTTTAAAGAGCTTTAATTTACTTTTTTTCTTCTGAGAAAGCTTATATTTAGCTTTAATAAGCTTTTTATAGACATTTTTATACTAGTTAGTATATAAGTAGTTTTATATTTTTCCAGCTCTTTCTTAATTAATATTATAGTTAACTTTTAAGCTAGCTTTACTTGCCGCTAAAAGTGTGTAGCACTTTACTAGCTCCTAGAAATGCGTTTCTTTAGTACTATCTTTACAGAGGCACTTATAGCTATAATTCTAGCCTGCGCCTTTAGCGCCTTATCTTTATATACAAAGTTTTAAGCTTTTTAATGCAGTATAAGCTCTAAAAGACTTAGCTAAGCTTAGTAAGCTAGTTAAGCGCTAGTAAAGTATTTTTAAAAAAACTTAATTTATTTTATCTAAACTAAGATAATTTTTTTTTCTACATTTGTTACTATTAGTAAAGCATTTTCAAAGTGCTAGCCTAGTAAGGAGCGTAATTAGCTTCTACAGCATCTAGAAAGTTAAATGCAGTAAGTACGCTATCTACTTTAGAAATTTTTAGCTTTTTAGCATTTAGTTAGCTTATTTACTACTTATTATACTAAGCTTGTAGTTCTATAGTACTAAGCTTTGCCTTTTTAAGGCTTACGCAGGACTTCTAGCATATTACTATTTAGTTAATAGCGTCTGTTAGCGCTAGTTTAAGCTTTTATTTTTTAATAAGCTTATGAAGAGTTTAGATAGTCTATTTATAAGTCTTATTATAATTAGAGCTAGTATCTACTTATTAATAGTTACATAGACCTAGTTTTGTATATACTATAAAGCACGCGCGTTTACTATCTAGTCTCTGTATCTTATAAAATAATTATTTAGCTTTTTATTATAGGCTTTAAGCTTTTTTTTAAAGGAGCGTTTTGTAAGAACTAAAAGCTTTAAAAGCAGCCTTATTAATATATTAATAGTAATAATAGCTTCAAAGTTAACATATTCTAGACTTCTATAGATTTAGTATTACACTTTAGGTAGGTATACTAGTAAGTCTAACTTGCGTAGCCTAAAAGACGCGCTAAATTAGTAATTTAAGGTAAGTTAATTGCTATTATTATACTATAAATAATTATTAAGTTAAGAGATGTATTTAAATAAATTAAAAAGTTTAAACTACAACTATTGTACTTAAGGTTAGGTAAGGAAAATCCAAACTATAATTCAAAGCGCTAGGCTTATAACTATAAAGAATAAGGAGCTAGTAACAGTAGTTTAAAAGAACTAAATAGTTAATTCTATCTTCTTATCTGCGTCTAAGACGCTCTCTATATACAAAAGAAATATTATAGTCTATAAAGAGTAGTGCAGAGCTTAAAAGGATTCCTCTAAGCCTAGCAAGTACTCTGTAGAGTTTAGATGCTTTCTTCTAAACTTGGCGTGAAGGCTCTAAGGCTCGGCGCTTGGCAGCGCGCGCTGCGCAGGCCTTGACGCTTGTGCCTAGAGCCTCGTGGCTAGAGCCTCGTGGCTGAGGCGCGTGGCTGATATATGCGACAATAAGCTATTGTAGCTCTATTGTACTTAGCTTAGAATATGAAAGTTACTAGTAAAAAGCTTTCAAGATATGATTACAACGCAACAGCTTATGCCTTATAAGTAATGTTACAATAACTAAAAAGGAATTACTGTTGCATATAAAACGTACTATCCTTAGAGGCCTAAGGCGCCTTTAGGTCTTAGGTCTAGGCGCCTGTTAGCTTACGCGCTAGGCTCGCGCTAGTTAACCGTATGTTAGAATCTTTATACTAAGCTTAGGAGCGTACTCTTGAGCTCTGCAGGATACGTGGCAAACTTAGAGGTAATTTTTCTAAGTTCTATAGCAGCCTTTCTAGGTTAGGACTGTTTTCTTTGTATATATAGCGCGTCTTAAACGTAGGTAGGAAGGTAGAATTAACTATCTAGTTCTCCTAAACTACTGTTAGTAGCTCCTTGATCCCTACAATTACTCTAATCTTTTTATTAAATCTTATAAAATTAATAGAATTTTCTAATCAGTTCTCTGCTTAAAAACTAAGGATTAATTATTTAAATGACTACCTCGGCAGGCTTTATAATAACAAGATCTACACAAAGATATTCAAGAATATTGCGCTAGTAATTAAAAGCAATACTGTCAGAATCAAGAGAAATCAATAGCAGAAGATTAAGAAAATTTATGAAAATAATAACACTGCTAAACTGCCTTAGGAAAGGCAATTAAAATATCAAGAATAGGCAATCAAGAAAAGCATTATTATTCAACCGCTACTGCTATACGCACATCAGCCTGATAGCTTAGTAGAGAAAGCTAGCTAAAAGCTAATTATAAAGGCTATGGATATACACTTAAACGCTAGTCTACTAGCTAAGCTTTAGCTAGTAATTATAAATGCAGTAGCTTACTTATATAGAATAAGCCTTACAAAAATCTTTAGCTACTAATCTTCTAACAAGGTGCTTAAAAATGGTTTAGAAGATGTTTCTGATACTATTAACTATCTAAGATTAGACATTAGAATACTAATCTACGCCTAGACTAGAGTAGTATCTATGCCTATAGCTGCCGAGCCTACTCTTTGAATAGGGAAAAGGTAGCTAGGCGTGATTATATGGGATATAAACTTAATCATTACGGCTTAATTAGCTTCTTACTTAATTGTTGGGCTTCTAATCTATACTATATATAGGTATCAACTTTTAATCAAGTGATTACTACCTATAATATAACTTTTGTAAATTCTTAGCTATATATAAGATTTTACAACGAAAAGCTACTAAGATATTAGGTAATTAAGATTGAAGGTTTTGTTAACAAAATTAATTAATTAATTATTAAAAAGATTTAAAACTTATACTTGTGTAAAGAACATTAAATAAAAATACGCAGTTAACTACTAAAAGCTTTTAAAGTAGTTAATTTACTAATTTAAGTAATAAAGAAAGCCTAGCTACTAAATATGAAAGTAAGTTAGAGGACGATAAGTAAGTAAAGCATAAAGCGAGTTCATTACTAGGAACCTGCTTAGATTAGTAGTAAAATACTAGCCTTGCTACTTTAAAACTTACTCCTAAGCTAGATAACTTAGAAAGCAACAACGCGATTAATTACAAGGCATTTGATAGTTTATTCGCTGTAGGCTTACTAAGAATAGCTAACTTATCTTTGCTTAAGGAGAAAGAGTCTTTTTTAAATTAGTCTATTAAGTTATTAATAGTCCAATATTTTACGCCTAAGAACTTTAACGCGCTAGCTATGTACAATAAAACACTTGCTTAAAGTAAGGAAGTTATAGACTGTAAATTATATTGTAGTTTAGAATTCTGAGTTTTAGATACTAGATAGGATAGGCAATTATACGCTTAACCTCTACTTTTAAGTGTAGTTTTAGAATTGCTAACAAAAGCATAAATTAGCTTATAAATTGTTATTTTCTAATATTGTGCTAGTGCACAGAGTAACACCCAACTGCACACTAGGTGAGTGCTTAACTAGTTAACCTTAAGGTATATTACCTCTTTTATTCATCGCGAACGGAAATGAGGAATTTATGAACTACTTTTATTTATCTCCTTTTACTGTACTATCAAATGGGCGTCTCTTTCTAATAATAGCTTCTATACCTACCTATAATAAGATTAGTATCTTACTAACATTATTTCAATATAATCTGACTACTAGTCATATTTTACCCTTGTAGCACTATGTTTGTACATACTTTAATCCTTGTACAAATAGTAAAGCTTATAAAACTATACTTTACTAAGTAGTCTATAATAGAACTAGTACATAATTATTGCAAGAAAAATATAATAATATTACATAAGCATAAAACTTAGAAATTTACTGAAGAAGATAGAATTCTAGAGAATAGTACTAAATATACTTTTAAGTGGTTCGTACTATTCTCTACTATAGACTACGTTAAGGACTATGCTACTTAAGACAGCACCAACAACTAAAGAAAGAAAAATTAAGATCTTCTGATTAAATTAATATGCATTAATAAATACTAAGTCAGATTTTTGTAGTAAAATAGAGGTAGTGAACTTTTAGTAAAATAGAGACAGTCCTGCATATGTTGAAACGCTAATTTTAAGTCTACCTAGTAAAATAGAGGTATTATGTCTATTAAGCAAGAATTAGGACAAGTTAAATATACATAAGAATAAGGAGCTAGATTTTATTTAGCAAAAGTTAGGATAAGGCTAAAAGCTTACTACGAAATATATTTAAAAAACTGGTTGAAAGTATTTGTTTAGCAAAATAAAGATATTACTAATAATTAAGATATTACAAGTATATATTCAAGCCTATTAAGCAAAACAAGAAGTACAAGAGAGATAAAAAGTCATATAACTACTTCTAAATAAGTATATACTATTAAGACTTTTGAACCGAATATTATTTTTTGATATTAAACCTTGTTTGTTAATTTACTAACTATTTACTCGCAACTATCTAAACAAAGACCATTTATAAGTACTACTAAACTATAGATGTTGAAGAAGGATTAGAAGACAGGTTAAGTACAGGAAAGCGAAACATTTTCTTCTGCTAGGCCTATAGCTGCTAGTCCTAAGTTACTATTAACACTATATGGCTTAGTTATTACTACTATAACTACATCCATGCACAACTTAGTATTATCTGTATTTTAACTAATACATAGTACATTAGTCTTTACTAGGAAAGATATTACCAAATTTCTAGAAGACTTTGATAGACAAGCTAATAATAGAAGCATTAGGAACTCTTCAAGAGTCTATATTCTACTAGACTATTTCATTAATCAAGATTTACACTCCTCTATATGGTAAAACGTTCGCCTGGATATATATAGAGAAATTCATTTAAGTTTCGAGCACATATAAAAGAACAGTAGAAAAACAAAGATACTGCTATTAAGATAGGTAAACGTTTTTACCGTTATCCTTATATCTATAAAGACGTATAAAACTAGCCTAGGTTAGTAGACTGCTGTACTTCTTTTACTTCTGTTGCTAATGCTTGCATTAAGAACAAGCAAATCTCTTAAGAAGAGGAAGGCATTCTCATCTTGTAAGGTCCACCACGAATAGACAAAGAGCCAGTTATATACTATATACTTACTACTCTAAGTAAAAATAATAAGAATATAATAAATTAGTTCTAATCTATGCTTTTCTTGAATCTCACTACAAGAAGAGAACTAGCCCACAAAAGATTTATTAGCTAGAATAAGAAGGCGCTAATACGGAGATACGCTAGATTATACTGTTCAGCTAGCGTACAACCTTTACTCCTAAGAAAGTGAAGAAGGTAGCAGTTAATATTAGCAAAGCATATAGAATACACGCTAGTAGATTTTAACCTTGAGATAATGGACTGTATGAAGTTTCTAGGCAATCTAAAACTTAAAATATTAACTATTAACATACTTATAGCTTACCCTACAACTAAGAGACTCTTAGAGAAACCTAATAACTACATATACTTTATCGCGCAAGCAACTAATGCTGAACTCTTTGGTAAAAGAAATAACAGCTCCATTATTACTAATGCTCAATAAGAATAATGTACTTAGACAAGTATAGTATACTTGAATAATATAGAAATAAACACCTCTCTGCTATATGTGTTGTGTTATAGAATATATACCTAAGAGTTTCAAGCTATACTACGCTCTAAAGTATATAGAATAAGTGAGTTTTAACCAAAGAATTGTAGCTAAGAGAGAAATTCACCACTTTAGGCTATCACATAAACATCTAGAGGAAGTCTTAGAACAGCCACTACTAAAAATGTTTTGCTATAGTTAAAGGCAAAGATCTATAAATTTTGAAATGTTACTAACAACGTACTAAATCTCCTAGCCTTTACTATAATACTTAAGAAGTATACTAGTAAAGACTCTTAACTATGCTTAAAGTCTGAGAGGAAAGCCTCTAGTGCTAGAAACGTAGCAATTAGTTTAATAAACTCAAGCTACTAAAATAATGTCTTCTAGCAGTTCTGATAATTGTAGGAGTCACTATTAAAATCTGCTACATATAAATATATTGAAGAGCTTAATAATACTACTACCGCTTACATTATAATAGAAAGCGGAGAAAACGCTTTATAAAATATCTCTAAGTTATATACTGCTACTCGCTTAAAGAAAAAAGGCTTTTCTCTATTCAAGGATATAAAGTGTGTCTAGCATAAAGAAATAAAGATATATAGAAAGCTAGGCAAAGATATAAGCACACAAGAAAGTAATTACATAATTTGAAATAATACTTAAATTTTGATTTGCGGTCTGTATATATAAACTTAATATAAGAGAAAATGTAAAGTAATATACTTTTTGTAGTTAAGCCTGATAAAACACTATATATAATTATTAACCGCTACAGCTATGTTAGCAAGATAATAGCTATTCAGCTAATCTAAAGCATTTATTAGTTAGCAAGCAAGTTTTTAAACTAGATATTAATAAGCGCCTTGCCTATAACAATAATAAAAAGTAGTATATAGTAATTTAATAAGTCTACGCATTGGATTACTGTAACTTACTTATAGTTGTTTAGCTATATCTCTTTTTTTTTCTTTTTTTTTAAGCTTATAATATCTACCTATAATATTATTTTGCCCATTATAAAGCTTGTCTTGATAAAGTTGTAAATATTGTTATTTAAAATACTCTACTTCTGCTTTGTTGCCTAAACTAAGTTAAACTAGCGCTAGATAGCTACTAAGTCCTAGCGGGCAGCTTGCTAATAATTATAAGAACAGCTCTAGCGCGTATAGAGCTTAGAAGTCTACTTAACAAAGTTGTTGACCTAGTTCTTGCTAACACAGTTACTAGAGCGCTTATTTAATTGTTTATTAGTTGTTACTTAAATTTTAAGCTTTATAGGCGTACATGCTTGTATAAACTCTTTAAGAGTACACTTAACTATAGCCTCCTCTTCTAACTTATTTAGGTGCATTAAGTTTAGTTTATAGTTACGTTAAAAGCATCTCTTAGCGCGTTAATGCTTAAGAGTAGATTTAGTAAAATTTTAAATTTTAGTAGCATAATAACTACTCAAATTACATTAATAATTAATATTAAAAAGAGCAAGCTGTAAATCTAATTAAGTATGAGTAGATTAGGCGTTGTGTTGTTAGGGCATCTCGCGTTTTTGTGTCAACGTCAGCGCGTTGGTAAGGATACGCTCGCTCGCTAGGTGCGCTCGCTCGCTTGTAAACCACGTTAGTCAGTATTATAACTTATAGCACCTAGTACCAAAGAAGATCAAACTCGTTTAATAGATAATTCAAGCGTAAAAAATACATGTAGTTATAATATAAGATAAAAACTTACTCTTAATAGTAAATAAGTTCTCCAAGAGATTTGTAGAATGTAGGATTATTTTACCTGTAAGTTTATTTTTAGAATATAACTTAACTACACTATTTGTAAAAAGTGGAGATACAATACTAGTTTAAATACTCATAGAATTAATAAAGTTACGCATAATAGTTATAAGTGCTACTAACTTTATCGTAGCATTTTAACGAGTAACAATAAAGATTGAAATTAACTACGAGCCTAATGCTACGCCCTGTATTAATAACATTACATGTAGAGAACTAAAGACTAATTATAGTAGAAGAAAAGCAATAGTAGGAGTACAGCATTATGTTCTTAAGCATATTATATAATTAGAGAAAGTGCTAGCTATTATGAAATAAGCTAAAGACACTATATTAAGGACGAAGTGTTATTTTCTTCAAGAACAAGTTAAGGTGGTGGGCTACAAGGTTAGCCCTCAAGTTCGCTATCATAACTAGAAGAAAGTTAAGAAGATTATAAACTAGCTACTATTCAAGAATAAGAGAGTGGTGTAATTATTTGTAGGCATATGCGTCTACTACTGTATATAGGTAAAGGACTTTACTAAGATTGCCAAACCTCTGTTCACACTCCTATAAGACGATACTCTTTTTAAATAGGGAGATGCGCAAGACACCGGGATATATACACTAAAATAGGTTATATGCAATACACCGACGCTTGTAAACCTTGACTATATTCATACTAGTGACTACTAAATATTTCTAATTATTAATGCTAGTTAAGACGGTGTGGGGGCTTGCTTGTAAAGCAAATACCTCTTTAAACATATTAATTGATATGCAGAGGGGTGACAAAACAAAAAGTAGTCAAAAAAGTTATTATTTTTAACGATTAATAACTCAATAAGTAGAAAGGTTATACTAGGAAGAATTAATAATTTAAAAGGCCAAGAACTTCCTCTTTAGGAAAAGCTGCTTAGTAGGCTACTTGGTGAGCACGGTTGCCCCTGCAATTCCGCCCAAATGAAGAGAGAAAAAATTGATAAAATCACTTTTCGTATAAATTTCTTTTGAACGTATAACAATCACTAAAGAATAAAAACTATTAAATAAGACTAGTTGAGATCTTTCGAGCAAGATTTAAAAAATAATACTATGATAAATCACCAAGTTATAATAAAAGTTATTTTGTCGAGATTTATTTAGATATTAATATAAAATAGCTTACTAATACTTAGTAAGCTAGCCTATAACTTCCCTAGTAGCTTAGTACTACTATAGCTATAGTAAAGTATAAATCTTAGATACTCTTAGTAGAATTTAACTCTCTTAAAGTATTTTTATTTCGTTATATTAAATATCTTATTATTTTAGCCTTATAACAGTACTTAATACTAAACTTATATGGATATAATACAATCTCTAATTTTTTATTTGAAAGTTTCTAAAGTGTATACTTAGTATAATTATAATAATTATAAGGTATCTCTTCGGTTTAAAGGTAGCTTTTTCTTAGAATTCTTTATAATATATACCTCTTGTTTTAGCAAGTTCTTTAAGCTTTTATTTATTTATTTTTTAAGATGTCAAAAGTGGTAGTTGTTGTTGTAGTCAAAATAGGGTTCCAAAAAAGTGAAAAGCGGCTACCCTCTACTAATTAGTCGTAAAAACCGAAAAAAGATTTTGTGTGATTAATAAGATTCGCAAAGTAAGTAGATAAAATTCTAAGAGAAAAGCTTAAACTATTAAGCAATAATTAGAGTTAAAGAAACTTGCTAAAGTACTAAAAAACAACACTAGTTAAAACGTGTCTAACAGCAGTTGCTAGCCTATAGCTAACAACAGGATTACAATAGGATTGCAATATAATATAATAAAGAAGGGAAAGGATACGTACATACTACAGCAGGAGCCTAAAATACTTTGAAATGCTAAAGCTCCTACTTTTTAAGTACTACCTTTTACTTTTTAAAAGGCACTGCATACAAATCATTTGCATATGATGTACTTTAAAAGCGTAAAACCTTCATAAAAAGCATTTCTTAAAATTTAACTCTTACTTAAAAACAAGAAGCTTTCTTATTATACACCCAGCTTCTAAACTAGTCTAGCTGTCGCTAATTATGCGGACACCTAAGTTTATAAAGCGATTATAAACTTAGCCTTTATAGGACTTTACAATAATATCTTTTATAAACAACTCTAGAATCTATCATATCTTTATATATATAAAAAATATTAAGCTTGAACTTAGCTAGTTCTAAATGAAATTAAGATTATGAAGTATTTACTAATACTTGCAACGTACTCAAAATACTCTACTTAAGTATTTTTTTTTCTTGTTAACTGTGCATAGGCTGAGTAAAGAAATCATTAACTAGTTAGGTTAGCTGTTACATGACGTTAAAATAGCAATAAAGAAGAAAAAAGTAGAAGAAAAAGAGTAGGCGTTCTATTAGTGCATGTATAAGTTAGAAAGATGGCTTCAGCCTTTTAAGACAACCTTTTGATGTAACCACACATTTTGTAGACACCTTTTTGGTAAAAAAAGATTTATTGCTAACAACAGGTATCCAGGCTTATGCCCCCTTATTTAGCATTGCTAGCACGCAATTGGTGTGTCGCATGTTTAGACAGAAACAAAAATTCGCAATATCCCTCTAACTAACCCTCTTAACTAATTACTATTTACCAATAATTATTTATGGCTAACTATTTACTGCTAACTATTTACCGCTAACCGCAACTTCTGTTGTCCTATTGCTATCCTAGCAGTGTTGTAGTTGCGGCGTTTAGTGCCTATTGAACAACAACAGCATTGCTATTTATACACAGCTTTCTTATCTCTAAAGGCGTCTTACAAAATCCTCCTGCTCGTCGGTTTATCTTAGCTGCTTAATAGCTGTCTTAATAGGCCTTTGCTCCTCGCGAAGCTACTCCTAAGTCTCTTTACTAAGGTTGCATTTGCGCAGGAGGAGATTGCTAAAGTAATATACTTTTACTTTACTTAGACTATTAATATACGCAGTGTATATAGTGTACTAGCTAAATTAGCCTTTTATAGTCCTTGTTGTAACTTTAACATCTATAACACTAAACGCAAAGATATCTAAAATATAGTTATATTTTAATCCCTACACTAACTTAACTACTATAAAGACTATTACTACTAGCTTTTTTTTAACTAACAAAGGTAGCCGCTAAACAATAGTAAACGCTAGCTTTATAATTTACTACTATAGCTTCTAGTATAGTAACTTAGTAAGGTCTAACTTTAGTTAATATAAGCTATTAGTCTTTGTGTTAAACAGGAAGAAAAATAGTCTAAGTATTATATTATTTATATACTATTTGTTTGTATACAGTACTATATAGTATAGAAAATTCTAAAAGTAAAAAGTAGTAAGTAGAAAGCTTTTATAAAGAAGTATTGTAGGCTTCTGCTGCGGTGACGTACATGTCCTTGCCTTCCTCCTCTATCTCTATCGCAATCTTGTTGCTAGCTATAAGCTAGCAATTGCTGTTAAACACGTCTTAATTAGTGTTGTTTTTTAGTACCTTAAGCAAATTTTTTAACCCTAATTTTTGCTTAGTAGTTTAAGCTTTTCTACTCTAAGCGCTTAGCGCGTAGACTTTCTATACTTACCGTTTAAATCTTGTTAACTACACACAACTCTTTTTTTGACATTTGCGTCTAATTAGTAGAGGGTAGCTGCTTTTTACTTTTTTAGAAACCCCATTTTGAATGCAACAACAACCACCACCTTTGACACCTTAAAAATAAATAGGTTAGAAAGTAAAGCAATAATAGTGCTGCTTTTTTAATTTGTCCAAGAGTACCTAAAAGTAAGCCTTAACATAAGTAGGAAGCATAGGCAGTATAGGCAGAATAAGAGCAGAATAGGACGCGTTAAGTTAGAATGCAATTCACGTCTTTATTTTGCTTTTCTTTGTTTTTGTCTAAACATGTGTCACACTAACTGCGTGCTAGTAATGCTAAACAAGTTGGCCTGAGCCTTGATACTTCTTGTTAGCAATAAATCTTTTTTTACTAAAAAGATGTCTACAAAATGTATAGTTACATCAAAAGGTTGTCTCAAAAGGCCTAAGCCACTAACAAGATATAATGAAAATTCTTAGGAACTGCTAGCTTAATACTATGCTCTTTATTAGTAACATTACATGCGGGGGACTAAAGACTAATCATAGTAGAGAAGAATTAATGCTAGAAGTACAACGCTATATCCTTAAGCATAGTATGCAATTAGATAGAGTGCTAGCTAATATTGAATAAGCTAACAGTATAGTTTTAAGAAAGAAGTGTTATCTTTTTATTAAAAGACTCAAAACTGTAGGCTATAAATTTTTTCTTTAAAGTTGCTATTTTAATTAAAGAAAAGTTAAAAAGATCATGAAGTAGCTACTATATAAAAACAGTAGAGAGATGTAATCGTTTGTAGATATATGCGTCTACTGTTATATATAGGTAAAGGACATCACTAAAATTGCTAAACCTCTATTTACACTCTTACAAGACAATACTCTTTTCAAATAAAGAGTCGCGTAAGACACTGTAATATACACACTAAAATAAGTTCTACATAATACACATGCGCTTGTAAACCTAGACTATATTAAACCTAAAAGATACAAAATACTTTTAATAACTAATGCTAGTTATGACGGTGTAGGAGCTTGCATAGAGCAACCTAAGAAAGATAATAAATAATATTTAGTATAGTTTAAAAGCACACAATAGTTAGCATAAGAAAGGCAATAGCACTCTACTAAGTTAAATTATAAAGCTATACTATAAGCTCTGAAGAGGACTTGCACTTACCTTTATAGCATTTACTTTACTATAGAAACCAATGCTGTGACTCCTATTGTTTACCTAAATTATTTGTTAACGAACAATCTAGGATTGGTTATATATAGGTAGTTGTTAACAATATCTCTATCAGACTTTGATTTTAAGCATATACTAAACAATAAGAATGTTGTTGCGGATGCACTATTAAGGTATGTAAAGGCTAATAATCAAGAACTACCTTTAGAACCTAAGAATAACCTAGAGAAGTTTGTAATCTATATAATTAGATATATACATGCACTAGTACTAGCAAGACAAGCTAGAATACTCTGTTAAGAGTTATCTAAAGAATTAGAGCAATATGCTGATTTTCTAGTTAACTTTAAGACTTCTAAGAGAATAGAACTACGAGAACTACAAGCATAAAAGAAGTAGACAATAAACTTCTCTATGCAGGATAGTATACTATTTTAAAAGACATCTAGAAATATCGTAATTTATCAATTTGTAAATAATATAGATGTTAGAACAGCTGCAGTGTAGAATATATACACCTAGAGTAAATATAGAGGGGTTAATATAGTGTAATCTATACTTTCACAGCAATACTAGTAAAACAAAATGTAAAGTATGTATAAAAAACAATAGCGACGTGTCTAAACTATTAACTTTAGCTCTCTAAGAAGAAATTTAATATGCCTACTAATGCTTATAGTTTTGCTATCTAGAAGACTATTGTAAGAAATATAGTATATATGCCATAATATTTTATGAAGAAGTTCTTATTAATTGCAATAGACTACCTTAGTAGTTAGCTAGAAGCTAAAGCACTCTTAAACAACTAGTTTAAGACAATTGCTAAGTTTATATATAAGGACATTATAAGTTAACAGAGTACAGCACGCAAACTTATAGTTAATAGAGGACTTAATTTTGCTAAGTTGGTCTCATATCTATTGAAGATATATAGAATTAATCAAATTTATTCATTAAAGCACAATCCTTAAGCTATAAAAATAATTAAAAGAAGATATAAACTAATTGCAAATGCTTTAGCAAAGCTACTAAGGCTTTGAGTTAAGAATTTATTTAAAGTCTTTCATACAGATATAATCTCTATAGAGGAGTAGACAGGTTACTTGCTGTACTAACTAGTTATAGAACAAAGCTTAGTACTTTCTATTAAGCTTGTACTACTTATATAGCAAACGCTTCTGTTTAGAGAAGTAAAGGACTAAGCACAATTACTTGCTATACAAGCAATACAGCTAGATTTTAGAGACTAGTTTACTAAGGATACTGTTGCTTGTACTAATCGCATAAGAGCTGCTAAGAAGAAATACTAGGACGACACTAAGAAGATATAACATAAGGATATAAAGCTAAGAGACTTAGTTCTCCTATAGAACTTAGTTTAAGAAATCAATATGTCTTAAAATGCAAACTCAATATAATGTAGCTAGGACTATATTGTATCTACTATGCTAAGCCTAATAGAGGAACTTACTGCCTTAAACATCTAGATAGCACGCGCTTTCTGCATACAACACCTAGTTGGCAGCTAAAGCCTTTTTAGCAAAGGCTTGTACTGAATATTATTAAAAAGAATTAAGAAAATATAAAGTAATAGGATTCTAATTATTAGAGGCAAACTAGCCCTATAGTAAATATTCCTGTCTTGCTAGACTTACCTAAACTGCCTACTAAACTACAATTAACTTTACCTCTTGTAATAGGTAATAATCTTTATCCTTGAGTTGTTATTACTAAGCGTTTTACAGAGAAAAAGCAGCGTGTATATAAATAAGACAGTAGAATCTTAGACTATAACTTTAACACTACTACAACTGGCAACTAATAGGCTATAGGACAGCCTATATTCTTAGGAAGAGAAGAGGATGCTGTCGCATATATGACGTACTATCCTTAGAGGCCTAAGGCGCCCCTAGGCATCAGGCCCAGGCGCCTGTCAGCTTACGCGCCAGGCCCGCGCTAGATAACCGCATATCAGAGTTTTTACACCAAGCTCAGGAGCTTACTCCTGAGCTCTACAGGATACGTGGCAAACTCATAAGTAATCTCTCATGGTTCTACAGCAGCCTTTCTAAGTTAGGACTATTTCCTTTGTATATATAGCGCGTCTTAAACGCAGGTAGAAAAGCAGAATTAACTATCTAGTTCTTCTAAATCACTATTACTAGCTTCTTGTTCTTTATAGTAATAAGCCTATCCCTTTGAATTGCAGTTTAGATTCTCCTTGCGTACCTTAAAGTACGCTAGCAGTAGTTTAGACCTTTTAACTTGTTTAAATACACTTCTTAACCTACTAACTAATTGCATACACAATAATATCGAGCAACTCCTTAAAAATTACTAACTTAGCGCGCCTCTTAGGCTACGTAGGCTAGACTTACTAGTATACCTAGCTAAAGTTTAACGATAAATCTGAAGGAGTTTAGGAATATGTTAACTTAGAGGCTATTATAACTATTATTATATTAACAGGGCTGCCTCTAAGGCCTTTAGCGCCTGCAGAGAACTCCTCTAAGAAGAAGCTTAATACCTATAACAGAAAGCTTAATAGATATCACGTAAGGCACGCAGACTAGGCCGTAAACACGCGCGCTCTATAATATTTCAGAATCAGGTATACGCAACTATTAATAAATTGTTACTAGCTCTTATTATAATTAGACTTACAGACAGTATTAGTTAACCTTTAAATAAGCTTGTTAGGTAATTAAAGATTATATTAGCTCTAACAGACGCTGTTAACTAAATAGTAACACGCTAGGAGTACTGTGCAAGCCTTAAAAGGCAAAGCTTAGTACTATAGAGCTACAAGCTAAGAGGCTAAAGATCTCTAAAGTGGACGGCGCGCTTGCTGTATTTAACTTACTAGACGCCGTAGAAGCTAAATACGCTTCTAACTAGGCTATTACTACAAAGACCCTTCACTAGCAGCACTAAACACTTAGCATTAATTATATTAACCTTAACTATACTAGTTAGGTATTTTGAAAGATGTTCTACTAGCGCTTAGATAACTTACTAAGCTTAAGAGTAAGCTTTTTAAGAGCCTACGCTACTTTAAGAAACTTTAAACTTTATAAATTACAAGGCACTAAAAACATAGGCTAGAGACTAGCAATAAGTGCCTCTATTAAAACAATACAGAAAATAAGTATTTCTAGGATTCTATAGAATACAACACGCTCCTAGCAGCAACTAAAGCGTACGTAAAAGTTAACTATACTATAAGTAAAAAGAAAGCTAAAAAATTTAAAACTACCTATACACTAACTAGTACAAAGAATTGCGCAAAGAGCTTGTTAGAGTAAAATATAAGCTTTCTTAGAAAGAAAAAAGTAATTTTAAGGCAATTTTAGGTAGTAAAGTTGTATTTTTAATTAACCTTGCGCTTTTTAAAGAAAGCAACAGCCTAGGTGTATACTATACTAGCGACTTTAACGCTGATGTACTATTAGAGAATACTATACTAGACGATAGGGCCGCGTTGCACTTAGTAAACAGCAGAGAACTGCTTGTACTAGGCTCCTTCATACCCGCTAAGCAGGTGGAGACAGTAGAGGCAGGCACTTAGGCCTTCTCTATTAGCAGCTAAAGAACTTATATCCTATAATAAGTTCTAAATAGAACACATAAAAAGAAAATTAAGAACTTTATGCTTAATAATATAGTAGTTATTAAAAGTTTTTATTTTAATATAGTCTTAGAAGTTCGCCAACATAAACAAGAAGTTAAGTACCTAGACCTCAATAATACTCTCTACTAAAGTATACTAGGCAAAAACGTTGTATCAGTGCAGCTTAATATTATTTTAACTTCTGATTCTTCTCATACAAACATCTAAGCTCTTACTTAAAGCTTATTATAAACTTAATACCTTTTGTTAGGGATTAATAGACTACTAATTTAAGGAACAACTTAGAAAACCTTTAGTATGCCTGCGTAGGGCACTTATGTCTTAAAGCACTAAAAGTACTTGTAAATGCAGCTAAAGAAGTTAAAATTAAAAAATAGCACGTATTAAATACAAGCACTGTGCTTTAACGTATATAAAACAGGTTATCTTAGAACAACTAAAGAAACTCTCTCCTTTACTATACTAGAGAATCTTATAGAATCTATTTAACAAGCCTTAAGGAAGTTTAGGAGAGCAATAGATATAAGTAATAAAGAACGCCTTTAGTAGCAAGCTCTATGCGTATATCCTATAATATAATATATTTTACAAATTATAAAAGCTTTTTACTACTTTAAAGCATATCTTAAAGCTTACTAAAAGCTCTAAATTAAAAAACTTGTATAAAATAACAATCTTTTAAAGCTCTATAAGAGATAGATATTGTAATACTAAATATAGTATAAAGAGCGCAGTATTACTATTAAGCCTTCTCTGCTAAATACACACGAACCTATTAGAGCTGCTAAATAAGTAGACTAAGAACTGATAACTAATAACTAAGTTAATTAAAATAAAGGCAAGCGTAAACCTCTCTAAGAAGCTCTAGCTAGATATAGTAAAAGCTGCAGCATAGCTTTATAATATAAGCCCTTTTTACGCGCACAGCTTGCGCTTACTGATTAAGCTTCTTAAGTAATAAAGCAGAGGGTATTTTAAGTACTTCAAGCTTAAGCCTCTTAAGAGCCTTATAGCTAATATAAAACTAAATTAAAGCAGTATATACGCCTACAGCTGCCGCGCCTATCCTTTAAACAACAATAGAGCGGCTAGGTAATATAGAAAGAGCTTTAAGACTCTTTCTAAAGGCTATATTAGTCTTTTAGTAGGCTATAAAGCATCTAACTTATACTATAAATAAGTTCTAGCGCTTAACTAAGTTATTACAACGCGCAACATTATATTTAATAAGACGCTATACTACTGAGAGCTAGTTTATAAGCTGCCTAGGCAAGACGCAGTACTGATAGTAAATACTCTTAATAAGAACAAAATTAGTAAGGCTAGAGAAGTACTTAAGCAGCTTACTAGTAATAGTTAGGCACAAGTAACAATACAGAAGGCCTTACAGCTAAAAAGTAATTTTCCAGTAATAGAGACTATAGAAGGCCTATAATAGTTTCTAGTAAGTAGTACGCTAAAAGCACGTAAAGATTGTTAGGCTAACACTTCTTAAAAAATTTATGCAAGGCAAAAAAGCCCTTTAGGACAGCTACTAACGCCTAAGGCAACGCTAGCGCCGTCTTTACTAGGAGCGTAAATGCTAGGTCAAAGCACCCTAGCTAAAAAGGCTATAAGTAGCAGTAATAAGCCGCTTAGCTCCTATAAATTGCTAACTACTAGTAGATTAAGCTTAATAGACGCTCTAAGACTCTTATAGTCTTGAAGAGGGGCAGTGGTTACTTCTAAAAACGCCTCGCGCGGTGCTAAGAATTCTATTTATTTTTATGGTATTAAAGGTGGTGGATGTTGTTGTAGTCAAAATGGGTTTTCTAAAAAAGTAAAAAGCAGCTACCCTCTACTAATTAGTCGCGAAAGTCAAAAAAAGATTGTGTGTAGTCGACGAAATTCGAACGGTGAGTGGATGAGGTACACGCGCTAAGCGCTCGGAGCAGAAAAGCTTAGACTACTGAGCGAAATCAGGGTTAATAAATTTGCTGAAGGTACTAAAAAACGACACCATTTGAAACGTGTTCAACGGCGATTGCCAGCCTATGGCTGGCAACAAGATTGGCCTAGATATCTGTTGTTAGCAATAAATCTTTTTTTACCAAAAAGGTGTCTACAAAATGTGCGGTCACATTAAAAGGTTGTTATGAAAGGCCAAAGCTAGTAGCTAAAGCTTATATAGCTGTTGTGCTTAGCTAATAGGTTGCAGGTTATAAATAGGAAAGGACTACGCCTAACTCTAACCCTTAAAGGTATCTAAATCACGCCCCAAACTATACGAGCTAGTTGCCAGCTAGTCCCCTTCTTCTCTATTATTTTATTCCTTTATTATTGGTTAGTAATTGCTAAACCCAGCAAGATTTGCGCTTAGAACTTTAGGCAATACTATACTTATCACTAAACGTAAAACTAGTGTAATCTTAATTTAAACCTACCTATAACAAAGCCTTTTTATAGCAAATTCTAGCTGTATTAGCATTAATTTTTAGCCTTTCCGTAGCCTGATACTCAAAGTACTTTGTACTCGTAAGTACGTAGCTATTTTTTTAATATAAAACACTATCAAAGACCTTTCGATGTACATAGAGCGCTGTATGTAATTGTAAAATCCCTCTTTACAATTTTAAGAAGCTAACAACAATCTTTACTGTACAGAATAGAAAGATGGCCTGTACAATTATTTGTAGTATAGTTAGTGGTCAATTTCTATCACGCAATAATCTTCTTAGTAGCGCGTTGTAAGTAACTAAGTAGCCTCGGCCTTTTAAGACAATCTTTCAATGTAACCACACATTTTGTAGACATTTTTTAAGTAAAAAAAGATTTATTGTTAACAACCGGTCTTTAGGCTTATGTTCTCTTATTTGGCATTGCTAGTACAGAATTAGAGTATCGCATATTTAGGCAAAATCAAAAAAAAGCATAATAAAAACGTAAATTGCCTTTTAACTTGCCGTGCTCTATTTTACCTATTTTTGTTACTTTACTGCTAGGGCCTTCTAGATAAAGTAAAGCAGTAATACTATTATCACCTTGCTTCTTAATCTATAGACGCGATAATAGAAAGCCTACTTTTTCTTTTCTACCCCTTTGTTCTTTATTGCTCATTTATTGTCTTGTAATAGCTGTTTAAGCTAAGTTCTAGTTTCTATACTTAGCCCTTGCACAATAAATAGGAAAAAGAGGATACTAAAGTAAAAGGTTTTAAGTACTGCGCTAGTATTAGCAAATACTCTAGAGATTGTGTATTCTTTCTACAACTAGCTAAATTAGAGCTTGATAATCTTTTTGTATATTAGAATATTGCGGATAAAAGATCTGTTTTTAATTTTTATAAAAGTATAAGTCTAGCTTGGTAGTTAAGTTTTAAAATACTTAATAAATTAAGGTGCCTGCATAAGCAATACAAGCTAGACTAGATTAGGTGCTAAGTAGACAGTAGCAAAAAATACTTTTTTAAGAAGAAAGCCTAGAATACAAAGATACTCAATGCAGAGGTTGCACGCTATTATAGTATATTATATGCAAATTGGTTATATTCAGTGCTGTTTAAAAAATAAGAAGTAGTAGTTAAGAGGTAGTAGCTTTATAAAGTATTATAAGCTCCTGTTACAGTACGTACGTGTTCTTTTCTTCCTCTATTGCATTATGTTGCAATTTTATTGCAATCCTACTGTAATCCTATTGCTAGCTATAGGCTAGCAATCGCTGTTAGAAATGTTTTAACTAGTGTTGTTTTATTGTACTTTAGCAAGTTTCTTTAACTCTAAATATTGCTTAATAGTTTAAGCTTTTCTCTTAGAATTTTATCTACTTACTTTGCGAATCTTATTAATCACACAAAATCTTTTTTTGGTTTTTACGACTAATTAGTAGAGGGTAGCTGCTTTTTACGTTTTTGGAAACCCCATTTTAAATACAACAACAACTACCACCTTTCACACCTTAATAATAAATAAGTAACTAAGGGTCTTGCTAATGTTACGTGTTAATACACCAGTCTTATACTGCGCTAAGATATACATGCATTGCGATTCTAACAATTCAACTCCGCGCATTCGATTGCTCGAAATTTTAGTGCCAAAAGATCTTATATTAATAGAGTTGTGTAGTGGTGCAGAAGGTATCTATCTTGAGATCGCATGTTGTTGTTCAGTCCGTGCGCTTAGCGCGAACAGACTTTTGTCATGTGACTGTAATTAGTGAGCTGCTGACGTGGCAAATTAAGAATACCACCAAAAGGCCGAGGCTAGTAGTTCGAGTACCCACAATGTTAGTTCAGCATAAGCCGGCCAAATAGGCTAAGACACTATCTCTCGTATAAGGTATCATGAGCTGCTAAAGGGTCTAGTATTGCTTGCCTGCCTATTAGAGGCTTGTGCTCATATAGCCTTAAGCGCTTAAGGACAAGCGCTATAAAGAAGGAGGATATTTTACAGAAGGCCTCGTCGATATATACTATCCTGCACCATAGTTAGTAGTTCACTACTCATACGTACCCTTTTGCGGTTGCTTGGCGTAGTGATGCAGGGCTGCGTTCTAACAAGTAGTAGCACTCTTGTTTACTTCTTTTCCAGAGTAGTAGGGCTTGATTTAACATACCTAACCTGTCAGTAGAGTAATTTTAGGTAGTTAGAGGTCTGGGTCTGTGTGTAGCTAATGTTAAGGAGGATGGATACTGTAAGCCTCTAATTTCTGCTTAGTTACTTTCTATAAAGTGGCGTACTAGTCTTGTCTACAGTTGCAGTAGTGTAAAGATTGAAGCTCTGTAAGGGGAGCAAGGAAGAGGAATTTAAGGCTTTTAAGATTAGATATGAATCTATCTAATGTTAGACCGAGTACGAGTCTTACAGCCTCTAGTGTATAAACTTCTGCCTACTGCTATAGTTTTGTAGAGCGGTGCCCCTATATTTTGCGCTAAAGCTAGCACTTAACTAAGCTGTCGTCCGCTGACGTAAGAGAATAAGCACTACATATGATATAGAATATATATTAGTGCGCTTCATACAGTGCTTTTAGATTAATAATTATCTCCTTTTTAATCCTGTGCTATCTCCTGTAATAGTATATATAAGGAAAAACACCTTGTGCAACGTCAAGTAACGCAAGACTAACACAAGAGTAACTCCTCCAACTCACATCCTAATTTAAGTTCGCACTATACTCTACTTCTTTTTTAACATGAAGAATTACATTTTTGCAGCTATTCTACTTATTCCTGCTGCATCTGCTGTAAGTGTTTATGCAATGCGCTTAACTTACTGCTATTATGATAACGCGCAACTGCTAAATTTAAATTTAACTATAGTGGACAAGGTGCTTTTGCTCAGGTGGCCCAGAAGCTGATGGGGTTGCCCAGAATTGTTGCGAAAATCAGGGCGGAATTACCTTCTCAGGTACTGCTCACGACGTCCGTGGAAAGTGGAATCTTGGCAGCTGCCTGTATACTGGACCTGTACTTAGCCAAAATACAGTATGTTGCTCATCTCCTTACTATAGCTTTTACCCCGGTATGGCTAACTTATTCAAGGTAAATGATGCTGCTAACGCATTTTCTGCCTGCTGCAAGATAACAGGCGGTACATTTGTTCGTCAAGGTATCTGCTTCTAGGGTTAACCAAGGCCCACCGCCTAACGCCCGCCACCACCTAACGCCTGATCGCGATCACCAAACAACTATCAAACTTAAGGCTTTAGAGCCTCACTAAATAGCTATTATTACAAGAAAACTTAGTAGATAAATATACAGAAGCTATAAAATATATTCCGCTATAAATATGTTATTAGTGTGTTAATTACTCAGCCGCGTCGTGATTAGATAAGTAACGCGGCTGCACCAGCCTTTTAAAGCTCCTCACGACCTATAGGCCTTATAATAGGCTTTTTTTAGTAGAACCTATAGGAGCCCTAAGGCTCTTTCTTTTTTCCCTTTAAGAAGTTTATATAGTTTTTAGAGTAATTTTGCAGGGCTACAAGCAGCTGCCCAAGGGGCTTAATTAGCAGCCTAATCAGCCTTCCGCTTCGCTTGCGATAGAGTAGGATAACAAGAAAAGAGACTAATTTTAAAAGTCACCTTTTTAAAAATATATACCTATATAACGAGATCAGCTAGGACTATAATGTTTACAGTTTTGAAAAGCGCAAAACTTCCACTTTGAGTTACGCTACTAGTAAACTAGCTTAGTAAGCACGAAAAAGGGGCAAAAAAGCAGCGAAAACAGGTTAAAACAAACCTCTATTAAACCTGGTTGAAGAATTTTAATTACAGTATCTTTCTTGCTAAAAGTAACACATTTCATGTACTAACATCACGTGTAAAATATTTCTTAGTAAGCAGTTATCTTAATCATTATTGCCAAAATTTTGATTCAAAAGCATTTTTTTGAAGGATTTATTTTATTAATGTAGCTAAAGCTAGTGATTAGTACTTAGTATACCAACTTTAGCTGCTTTCACAGCTAAAAAACGCCTAGGTAAAGAATTAATATAATTATTGATCGCCTGTTGTAATATAAAGTTCTAATCTTCTAGAATTGCCTTTTTAAACAATTCTACTGCTTTGACGCTTTTAATTATGCTTAAAAAGCAACAAGTGTTGGAGGTTAAGCTACTCAGCTGTTTCATCACAGAATCTAGATGCTCAAAATCACACCGGGAATCTTCAATCAACCTACGATCTATTGATTACTTGAAGCTATTATGCTACTAGTATTACTATCATTGTTATCAATTGATTGTTGTGATCAATGACGTTCAGATTTACGCAATCTACTATAGATTACGCAATCTACTGCGCAAGCTATTGCGTAAATATAGATATTTCTAGAATGCTATTTAGCAGTATATATAGATTGTGGGTTGGCTTGTATTTAGAAACTAAGAGAGTGAAAAAGAAGAGAGAACAATACAAATTGCAACAAGTAGATGCAGAAGATAAGTCAGTTCAGCACTCTCTTCCCCTAGCCTTTATTATTTTATTCTCTTGTCCTTATCGTTCACGCTGCGTACCTACTCAAGCTCCAACAGGTTATTCACCCGGAGATTAAATCTACACAATAAGCCTTTTCCCTAGCAGGTTTTTAAAAAGACTCTAAACGTCTTCTATAAGATTTAAAGTCAAGCTGTAGGCAAGAAGCTTGAAAAGGGGAATCCTAAGTCTAGAAAACTAGGCATTAACTTGTGACGTGTTATAGATCCTAGCTTTAACCTGCTTAAACTGCTGGTCTAAATGGGATTATTTGTTAGCCTTATCAATATAAGAACACATATAAAGATTATGATGTAATAACAAAATTAAAGCTTTTTAACGTAAAGAATCAGGAAAAGTTTTACTTATCTTTTGTAAAAAAAGGTTTAATGATAAGATATAAAACCTCTTTTAAGAATTAAGTGTTTGAAAAGGCTCTAATATCTTTTAGTAAGCTAGTCATATGTAACTTAGATCTCCTACCTAGCTAAATAGCTCCACAAACAGAGATAGAAATGTCGCGGGCAATATCTTAGTTAGAAGAATAGTCATAAATAGTTTAGAATACTAGAAAAATACAAGATTTTCTAGAGAAGCTTCTGGGTTAACTGTAATATTTTTGAACTTACTTAATTTTATAGTAGACACCTATTCCTTGCTAACTTGCTTGTTTCTCCATTTTCAGACGTATTCTTGCCCAGCGCTATGTCTACACTTAATAGAAGACTTGTTAGAAAATATTGCTTTTCTAAAGTTGATATTTTTCAATGTTTCAATATTCCTTTTAGCTTATTTCTTGTAGTTTAAAGATTTTTTTCTTGTTTAAAAGCTGTTTTTTCTTAGCAATAAAAATAGAGTATTTCTCTGCTTTTAACATGTGCTGTAGGCTTCTAGTACAGAAGAATAGACAGTCTTCTTATGGAATAGGCTTATATGTCTTCTTAGGCTTCATTCTAGGTCTCTGTTAACTACTCGAATAGCTTTTTTGGAGACCTTAGCCGGGCAGCCTAGTTTAGGCTAAGAAAAACTTAAAGAAGTAGCTGTTTGATATTTCTATACGTTGTATAGTATTATAAATGAATTTGGAAGGTTTTTCTGGTATAGTACTAATAGCACTAATGGACTTTTGTTGTAAAGATAGAGAGTAAGCTATCAACTCAGAGGTAGAGGTCTCTGCCTTCTACTTGTTTGTAGTAGACTCAGAGGCAGCCTAATCTAGGCTTATAACCTGGAGATTGATGAGGAGGCGGAAGTAGAACGATAAGAATACGAGAAATAAATATAGAGACTAGGGGAAGAGAGTTATTTGAGTCTTATTATTGTATTGTACAACTGCTCAATTGAATATTGTCATTCTCTTGACTCTCTCTTTTTTTTTAACTACAAGCCAAACTACAGTCTATATATACCTGTTACTTGCATTCTGTATGTAATCTCACGTAATAGATTGCGTAGTTGCTGTAGATCAATTGATAACAATGATAAGTGGTACTAGTAGCGTAATAGCTTCTAGCAATCAATTGATTGTAGATTGATTGTAGATTCCAGGTGTAATTTTGAGTACCTGGATCCTGTGAAGAAACAGCTAAGTAGCTTAATCTCCAACATAAGCTTCTTTTTCAAATTTTAAGAGTTTGATAGGCATAGAGAGATACTAGAGAAGAGAAAATCTCAGGTTAGAAAGAGATTACTATCTAGATTAACGCTCAAATAAGCTTACGTAATTTTAGCGACTTATTCTAGTGTGCTTTTCTTATTTCTTTATTTATTTATTTTTCGGGTGTCGAAGGTGGTGGTTGATGTTATAGTTAAAATAGGGTTCTAAAAAGATGAAAAGCAGCTACTCTCCACTAATTAGACGCAAAAGTCAAAAAAAAAAGATTGTGTATAGTTAACAAGATTTAAATAGTGGGTAGATAAGTTCTTAAAGAAAAAGATAGATTAATAAGCATTAATTAAGGTTAAAAAATTTGCCAAGGTACTAAAAACAACACTAGTTAAGAGGTGTCTAACGGCGATTGCTAGCCTATAGCTAACAACAGGATTACAGTAGGATTGCAATAGGATTACAACATAATACAATAGAGAAAGGAAAGGACACGTACCTACTATAGCAAGACCCTATAATACTTTATAAAGCTAATGCTGCTGCTTTTTACCTACTACTTTCTACCTTTCAAACAGCACTACATATAAATAATTTGCATACAATATACTGCACTATAACATAGTATATATTTCTTATAATAAGCATCTCCTTAACCTGGACTTTTTTTTAAAACAGAAAGCTTTCCTGTTGTACGCCTAGTCCCTGAACTACTCTAGCTTAAGCTAATTATGCAGACACTTAAGTTTATTAATCATTTACAAACTTAGCCTCTCTAGGACTTTACAGTTATATTCTTTATAAACAACTCTAGAATCTGCGATATCTCTATATACAAAAAGAATGTTAAGCCTTGACTTAGCGAGTTGTAGAAGGAATACAAGATCTACAGGGTGTTCGCTAATACTAGCAAAGTACTTAAGATACTTTAATTCAGTATCCCTCCCTTCTTGTTAATTGTGCATGGGCTGAGTAAAGAAACAATTAACTAGTTAGGCCAGCTGTTGCATAACGTCGAAATAGCGATAGAGAAAAATGAGGCGGGAAAGAAGAAGTGAATCTTTCTTTATAGGTACAAAGACTACTCTAACTTAGAAACAGACCCTTTAATAGCAGTACTAATAAACTTTGTCTTCAAAGCTAAAAACGCTTCTTTCTTGTCTATAGACAGGCAGTAGAAAGCTGCACAGCTTTTCGCTTGTTTATTACTAGATATAAAATATAATTCAAGTAGCGCAATTAGCTCTTTCGCATTTTTCAACTGTTCTAAAGCTGAATTAGCAACCCTTACTAACTTCGGATTTTCTGGAAACCGCTAGGAAACTACTGGATCTAGGAAAATCAACCTCGAAATATCGACTACAACAACTTTAAAAGCGTGCAGCAAAGGCGCTGCTGAGCTAGGAGGGGAAAAAAAGCCCGTTTTTCCTCTGTCTGACAGAAGAGAAGATTTTCTTTTTTAAGCTCGGCCCCAAAACGCCAAGCTAACCTCAGCTAATAGAAGAAGAGGAACTTGTGGAGTTCTAAATCTAACCAGACATTTAAAACTAAAACTAAAACTAAGAAAAAATTAATAAAAAAAGACAAGCCTCTAAGGAGCTAGGAGAAGAAAACAAGGAAATGGAGTTAGATCTAGGGGAAATAGGAGCCCCCTGCCCTAATAGGTCTTTAGAGGAGCCCTCTAGGCCTACGCACAATCGTACACAGAGTAACTTTTCTTCTTTCATAGGAGCACCACTAAGATAGCCCCTAGTAGGTAAAACACTAAAGACTAATTCAGTAGAGGAAGCTCTTGAAATTGCTAGGAACCTAGTAGTTTAAGCAGCTAACTTAGCTAAAAAGAACCTTACATAGCAGACTACACTGCTTAATTTAGTAGAATTCTTTAAGGACTATACTAAAACAGGCTGAGTAAATATGAAAAACTCTGCTATCTCAGAAGACTAAATCACCTCTCTCTCCAACGTCTCAAAAGAGTTAAAAGAAAAGGTTAGAAGCCTTAAAATATTAACAACAAAACTATCGCCCTCTATTTAAAAAGACTAACAAACTCCTCTAGCTAGCTACGCAGTAGATGCTGAAAACAATACAAAACAGCCTTAGATAAATATCTAAAGAAGTACTACTACTGTACTACTGAAATTAACAAATCCTCGCTTGAAAGATTAATGGCTAGTTCTTACAAAAAAAAACTAGCAGCTTCTAGCGCTGTCTGAATTTAAAACGCCTTTAATAGAGCTTTTGCTACTAAAGAAGGACTTTAAACTCTTATAGTAGCCTTATTTACAAAATTAAGAAAAAGCAATATAGTGTTAACTACTACCCTTTCCTTTAACGCTAAGTATCTCCTTAACAACAAAGAAATCTTGAAATATATAGCAACCTACTAAGAAGCCCTTTTAATAGCGCCTTAGTTTAAAGTAGTTATCTACAAACTACCTTTTAACTATGGCCTAGAGGTTATAATAGAGGAAATAAAGGTCGTTAATAAAGGTCTTAATCCTGTAGGTATACCTTTCTGGCTTACAGCGGAATCTAGAAGAGAAAATTAGAGCTTTAGCTCTGCTTGCTTCTCTTTTACTACTAAAGAGGAAGCACAAAAGGCTATTAGAGATAACTTAACATTTCAAGAGAAAGCTTTAAGGCTAAGAAACTAAGAGATAAAGTTACTCCAGAAAAACAGTGCGATTAATGCTAAGAATTTAGTCATGATAGAGCTATATACTTTAAGCTAGCTAGCGTTTACTGTGAGGAGGCATATAGTACAAGCCAACAGAAGTGCAGAGTTTGTACTACAAAAGGAGAAGCCTGCGTTTATACTATATATAAGTGTGCTAACTGCGGAGAGCCCTATGCAGCAATTAGCGCAAGCTGTAATATCCTTACAGCTTACGCTAGGCGCTAAGAAAAGAAAAGAGAGCTATATCTATACTAGGTACTAGGTTCAATAATGTCCTATTTTCCTGTCTTTCCTGCTATTTTCTGTCATTGTATTTAATTCCCTTTTCCTTTTTTTTACAATAGGCTAATAGCCTTACCTTTATTTAGTTAAGCCTCTACTATGAACCCTTATGTATACAAAAAACAAAAACCCACATAACAACCTATAGGCCTAAAGCCTCCACGTCTTATATAGCTCTAGAGCTAAGAAAAGACGTTAAACTTCAAAAAAAAATTAAAAAAAAAAGCTAAATTAGCTAAGTACTGCAGTTTAAGGTATTCTTTTGCGATACTAGTAGTGTGTCTCTACACAAGAGCTATGCGAGCGCACTTGCTCTAATAGTAATCCAAGTTAATTTCTAATTAATCCTCTGTTAAGATTTGCTACTAACAGAACGTAGGATCCGTTCTATTACTAAGATTCTAAATAGTAGGCGTGCGCTCTATAAGTTTAATGCGTAGTATCTCAGGAGTAGTGGAAAAATACTATGCGGACTAGCCTAACGGTATTTTAGCTCTTGTTGGCGGTGTTTTAGTAGTAAGTACAGCCGTGTCCCTAGACAACGTAACTTCTTAGGTTAATTACGCAACTTACACATTTAAATAGTTGATTTTATCTAAATAAGGTGCTATTAGATCTTTCTTCAAATCTACATTTTCTTTCTCTTCTTTATCCTCTATAATAGCTAGTTGCTTGCTAGCTGCTTTGTTCTGTAGGGGCTGTTATTAACCCTAACAGCAGGTTAATTTTTAGGCAGACTCTAATAAAGGCCTAATATTGTTTTAGTTAGCTATTAGCAACTAATGCTAATGCTAATAGATTATTGGTAGTCTTTATACATCTACCTTAGCGCACTCTGCTCAAATTTTCTAAAGTACTTTGCTTTATTATTAAGGTTAAAAGTTCTAAACTAAAAGGCTTTAGTTAGCAAAAGATCTAGAAGATTCTACTTGTAATATTGTTTAACGCAATAGTATAAAGCTTCTAGTTTATATCTAGAGAGGCTTAAGCTTAGGCGTAGTCTAAACAGACAGCTGCAATATTGTTTTAAGTACTGTTACTAGCTAGGACAAGATTTTTAATATAATGTAACTGCGCAGGCAAGACTTACGGATCAGTATCAGCAGAAAAGATCACGGCAGAGGCATATAGAAGTGCGTGGTAATCCACAACCAAGCCTTAATTTTAATAAAACCCTTATAGGCCTTCTACAAAAAGATATTAAAAATCTATAGAACAACTATAGATCCTGAGCTGTCTTTTATACCAGCGACCTGGGCCAAGACGGGGGTAGGTCCGATACCAATGAGTTCCGAAATAGCGGCGAGAACAGGGGAGTTGTAACGTGTTCGTTACAGGTAAGGTAGGAGCTAAGTTGTAACTGTTAGCCCGCAGTTCTTAATCTACTACAAGGAGACTACTTTTATCTAAAGAACCTCTGTTATGTCTTTATTGCTAGATTATCTCTAAGGGTTTCTTAGACAGTAGAGCTATCTAAGGTAACCCTTAAGGTGGGTAAATCCTCTTGTGTTGTTATAGTATAAACAGCTAAAGCTGATTGCTAATTAAAGTTCTAGCTTTTAGAAATTTGTTTCGCAATACATTAAGTCTAGTTATTTAGCTTAGATTTTACTTATTGATTCATGCTTATTCGCGCGACGTGTGTAATAAGTATGAAAAGGAGTATAATAAAAAGTATAAACACTAAGTAGAATAGTACCTATAGTTAACTAGCTGTCTTTTTATATAGCTAATAGTTTCTTAGGAGGAGAGTAATTGTTTATGTTTTTATGTAACTTTAAATCTATTCTAAGCTTACTTTTCTAGACGCACTATCTTAACTGCTTGTTCTTAGTATTTTTTCTAAACTCTTTTCTTTATATCTTTTTACCTATAGTCTATTTGCTAGCTAAGACTGTAGAACATTATGTTCTATAAAGTCTTTAAAGTATGTTTGTGCGCTTAAGTTTTTGTAGTCGCACAACCTTTCCAAAGCTGAAAGGTTATAAGGTTTAAGTTGTATATTAGTTGCTATATGTAAAAAGTATTTTAAAAGTCCTTTATTAGAACGGATGCTTGATGCAAGAGTTTTATTATTTGTATATATATATAGTTGTTGTTAGTAGGTTCGGTGTCCGGTGTCTCTTCAGACGGCCTTCCGAGGTTTCTCTATCCTCCCCCCTCCGCGCTATACCCGAGTATAATAGCCTTTTAGCTAGTATTATTACCCCTAGGTTTCTCCACCACAATACTTGTTGTAGAGGATGTATACTATGTTATAGTGTAGTACAATATATGCAAATTGTTTGTATGCAGTACAATTCAAAAAGTATAAAGTAGTAGGTAAAAAGCAGCAGCTTTGTAAAGTATTGTAGGCCTCTACTATAGTATATATACTCTTTCTCTCCTTTACTATACTATATTATAATTCTATTACAATTCTACTATAATCTTGTTGTTAGCTCTAAGGCTAGTAATTGCTGTTAGGCACGTTTTAACTAGTGCTGTCTTTAAGTACCTTAGTAAAAACTTTTAACCTTAATTATTTCTTAGTGGTCTAAGCTATCCTCCTAGAACTTATCAACCTACTGTATAAATCTTGTTAACTACAGACAATGATTTTTTGACTTTTGCGATTAATTAGTAGAGTAGCTGCTTTATACTTTTTTAGAATCCCATTTTGACTATAAACAACAACCACCACCTTTGAGATCTTAAATAATAAATACGTTCAAAAGCAAAATATTAGAATTAATTTTAATATATTTTATCAACTTAATTCAAGCAAGACCGCAGGCGCAACGGTGCTAGTCAAGCAGCTTACTAAGCAGCTTTTCTTAAAGAAAAACTTTTTGGCTTTTCCACCCACTAAACTTTTTTCATTCTAGCTCTTGTAATTATAGAAATATTAAGCTTTAAAAATAATAACTTTTTTAATGTCTTTTTTTTTTCGCCCCTTTGTATTTTGGTACTAGTAATAGCCTAAGCTAGTTTCCTTTAGCTTATAGAAAGTAGTAAGCTAATATTATCTAAAAAAATACTTTAGCGTAGTTAGATCTATAAGATTAAAAAGTAATTGGGAAAAATGATTGAGTAAAAATACATAAGCGCAAACAAATTTCGTAACGTAATACTATAAAGTATAAAACTACTATCATACAAAGAGCTACTAAGACCTGTATAGTACTTTCGTAATTTAAAAAAGCTTATAGTAGTAATAGTAGTATTAGTAGTATTAGTAGTAGTATTAGTAGTAGTTACAAACTAGCTAAACTAGCTCTATAGCGCTGTAAGAACTGTAGTTAGACTAGGCATAACGCGCCCATGTATAAAAAAAGATACAGAAATACCTTTTGAATTCATTATGAGTATGTCGTACGTAGGCTTCTTGTTTTATAGCGATAAAATTAAAGAGGCGTAATGTAAGTTGGTGCTACCAAGCAGTTTTGATCTACTTAGTTGGTTGATCTATTTAGTGGTGGAATACGTTATAATAAGTAATAAATTCAATTGGATAACTGAAAAAAAGAAAGTGGTAATAGTAAAGATACTAAATAGCCTATAAAAAGAGCATGTAAGTAAAAGCACAATAAACATTATATTAAGACTAGCTACAACACGCGTACTTGTATAGTAGAAATCGTAAATTTAGCTAATAGCAAGGCTTTTAAATAGTATTTTTTTGTTTACAAATGTTAGTAATTTGTAGTAGTGTTAAGGTATTAGTCTAGTATTAGGTAGAAGGTTAATAGAGGCGCGCCTCTCACTAGGGAACCACGGTCAAGTGTTCAAACCACAAGTTTTTAAGATTAAATTTTTCTTTTTGTTACCCCTCTGTACAAAGACTCACCACACCATATCTTATGATAGGCCTTTCAGATGGAATTAGTATACGGTCAAGGAGCTCACCGCTCCATTCTTCAACACTTCAAAGACCATGCCTGGGAATCCAAACAATTCCACGTTGCCCACATCCGCAGCACCCTCTATCAAGACACTGCCAGCATTCGCAAACTTGCTCTTCTTCCCGGAGCTGTCTTCCCATCCTCCAAGAAGCTCGCAGCTGCTACCGGGGCTGTCCCCCCAGCCCCGGTTCAGGGCCATGCCGCGTTGCTGTAGTCGCTCTTGTTCTTCATTCTCGTAATATGGCTTGAAGACTTCCTTCAGCCGGCCGGAGATATCCCCAAAGTCCATCTCAGAACTAAGAGGGTCAGGATACATGGCCGAGGGTACGTGCTCAAGTGTCCATCTGCTTCGTCTGTGGCGATTAAACTGGTACGAACCAGGCACGTTGCCGTGGAATAAGATTTTAGTCGCAGTGAGGTGGTTTAGAGGTTGGGCGGTGAGCTCGCCTTGGCTGTGTAGCTCCGACTCTCGTCTCTCTGCAGTGGGAGAAGGAGGAGAGATCTGGGTAGGTTGTGAAATCAGTATGTCAAAGCCATGGTGGTAGTAGTTGTAGAAGTGTTCAGCGGCCGCGACTTCTCGCTCCTGGGCTTCTAGCGCTGCCTCATCATCGTCTTCCCAAGCATCTTCGTCATCGCTTCTGATCACCGAGCCGTGGTCTGAGTCATCGTCTGGAGTGAGTCCACCGGGCGAAAGATCAGATGCGTCGCTCGTCCTCCGATCTTTGTGTATCGAGAGCCGATGGTCATTCTTACGATAGATGGAGTCGGGGGCGCCAAGTTCCATGATCAAGTCCTGGGGTGTGGTCTCGCTAAGGACGATGCAAAACGGAGGACTGGAGCGCCGGACGAGCTCTATTCTACCTTGTCCATGTACTTTGACCGTCTCTATCTCGTCTGGACCGCCATCTTTTGCTTTGCCTAAAGCCAGTGATCTGGGATTCGGCGGAATTGCTGTGAAGAGGGTCCCACGAGCCTTCTGCCACGATTCGCCGTTAAAGACTGCCATAGAAGTTGCAGGACCTGTAGCCGAAGAGGACAGGAGCGAGATGAAGTCTTTCTTTGGAGAGTATGCGGAGTGCTGGACCGGAAAGTTGAAAGCTATTCCCGGGTACGACAGGTTGTATGTACCTCTCGCGTTTGGATCTTCCGACTTTGGGGGTATGTACTCTCCGCCATACGTCGGTCCCAGCAGCTTGTCATAAACATGGCGGAACCTCGGTCCTGATACGCCTCCGGAGAAGCCTATTTCACCGGGCTTATACACCTCGATGTCCTTGTACGCCAGCTTGGCTTTGGCGAAATCGAGCACTTCGATGAGGCGCAGCCGCTGGTCAGGGCCGTCGAACTGTAGTCGTAGACCGTTGTCGGGAAGGACGACCTGGACGGGGGATGAAACAGGCCGGAACTCGTCGTGGTAGAGCTGGAAGCGAGGGAAGGCCTTGACTTCGGCTTTGATAGTTGTCAGTACTTCGTGTAGGGAGCATCCGAGGGCTGTTTCAGTCAGCTTGGTGATGGCAGCAGAAGCGGTCGCAACGGACTCATGAAGCCTACACTGCGCCCCGGCTGGAGTTGCATGTTTCCATCTTCCATGGTGGGTCTTTGGTCAGTGTGTGAATGTAATAAGAAATCGCGGTGTGTTTGCTGATGGACGTGCTGCCTAGCTTATGGTAGATGGCAGGGGGCTCGCGCGCGCGTGCTGTGTTCACGAGGACAGGTTGACGGGCCTATCGTGCTATCACCGAGGAGCAAACGAAGATGAAGGTATTCGAATCAAGGTAACAAGACGCCCAGGACTGCGCCGATACACTTTGTGCTCAGATGCAATCCGCGGCACTGCTGCGATGGAGGAGGGGTGGCGGGGCAAACGTTCCGGCATGCAGCCTGTGTCTCGCGCGCCGAGGAAGCTTCAGTGTGCCGTCTGGCATGAGAGGCGTATTGATCCAGTGGCATAAATGGCATCGAACCAGGCAGCAAGTCGTGAAGACACGGTGTACATGGACATGTAGATGTGCAGGTCGTAAGTCGCGACGCCTGGTAGCGCACGGTCCGTCCGTGCGTGGCAGATGGCTGCATGCATGTGTTTACCGACTGGTGTTTACTCTCCTGCAGGCTCGGCAACACCAGACGCATGACATAGTGACGCAGCACATACACGCTCGCCCGACCAGAGCGCCATCATGTCTGGACTCCCAAGACCAGGGCCGCCGCTCAAGCGGAATACGACGAGCATGCGCCCTCCCACGACGCGCCCCCCTCATCTGGCGCGCGGCCGTGCAGCAACGCCTGCAATCGATGGCCGCTCCTCGAGAGCGGAATCAGTGGCTTCGGCGAGAGTGCCGCGGTCGTCGCCCCTCAAGCGCAAATGCGACTTTGAAAGCGATGGAGGAGAAGAGACAAACATCAACGTCGTCGTCCGGTGCCGAGGGCGCAATGACCGCGAAGTGCGCGAAAACAGCGGCGTAGTCGTGTCGACCAACGGAATCAGAGGCACATCAGTTGACCTTTGCATGGGCCCAAGTGCGCTGAGCAACAAGACATTTCAATTCGACAAAGTCTTCTCACCAGCAGCCGACCAGGCCATGGTTTATGACGAAGTTGTGGCGCCCATTTTGGACCAAGTGAGTTAGGACGGGACAGTGATAGCACACTCCAACTGATAGCATCCCAGGTTGTCCATGGCTTCAACTGCACCATTTTCGCATACGGCCAAACGGGCACTGGCAAAACCTACACCATGACTGGTGACATCTCCGACGTCCTCCCGCTTCCAGACGCCGCCGGGATCGTCCCGCGCGTGCTGTACGCGCTCTTTCAACGCCTCGAAACGGACGAGATCGAGAACTCGGTGAAATGCTCCTTCATCGAACTGTACAACGAAGAACTCCGCGATCTGCTGTCCCCAGACGACGCCACCAAACTCAAAATCTACGACGACAACGCCAAAAAGGGCTCTACCACAACCATGGTCCAGGGCATGGAGGAGTGTCATCTCAAGACTGCCGCTGAGGGAATTACACTGTTGCGCAACGGAAGCCACAAGCGACAGGTAGCCGCGACCAAGTGCAACGACCTCAGTTCGCGAAGTCATACAGTCTTCACCATCACCGTCTACACCAAACGAAAAACAGAAGATGGGCAGGAGTTCCTAAGCGCCGGAAAGCTCAATCTTGTCGATCTTGCGGGTAGCGAGAACATCCAACGCAGTGGTGCTGAGAACAAGCGCGCAGCAGAGGCCGGTCTTATCAACAAGAGTTTGCTCACATTGGGTCGTGTTATCAACGCGCTCGTGGAGCGCAGCTCCCACATTCCGTACAGGGAATCAAAACTGACCCGTCTGCTGCAAGACTCGCTAGGTGGTCGAACCAAGACGTGCATCATCGCGACTTTGTCGCCGGCCAAGAGCAACCTCGAAG
Source organism: Alternaria gansuensis (assembly GCA_009289805.1). Taxonomy (NCBI): domain Eukaryota; kingdom Fungi; phylum Ascomycota; class Dothideomycetes; order Pleosporales; family Pleosporaceae; genus Alternaria; species Alternaria gansuensis. The sequence continues at coordinate 148,565 of WBOK01000052.1, read as the reverse complement.
AAACAATATCCACCCTCGACTATGCATTCCGCGCAAAGAACATCCGAAACAAGCCGCAGATGAACCAGCCCATCAATAAGAAGGTTCTACTCAAAGAGTACACCGCAGAAATTGAGAAGCTAAAGAGCGAATTGATAGCGACTAGGCAACGCAATGGTGTTTATCTCACGCAAGAGAACTACGACGAGATTACAACAATCAGCGAATCGAGACGCATCCTCAGCGAAGAGCAGCGCGACCGGCTCGAAACCATCGAGGTCAACCTCCGTAACAAGGTGGAAGACCTATTCAAACTCACCACCAACTTCCAGACCTTGAGAAAAGACAACGAACAAACGCAGTTGGCTTTGGACCGCACCAAGGGCATACTAGAAAAGACGGAGATTGTTCTGGACCACACTCGCCAAAATCTGGCAGAAGAGACAGTGCTACGGAAGGCGCACCAGAAGACTGAGGAAGAGCTGGCAGAGGTTGGAAAAGACATCATCTCAACACTCGGCAAGACTACATCAGCTATCGATGGTCTACGCTCAAAAATTCGACGGAAATCAGAACTCCAATCACAGAACCGGCGAAACTGGAATTCCTCCCAAACTCAGGTTGTGGATACTACTCGCATGGTCGAAGATCGGATAGACGAGTTTCAACAGCAACAAGAGCAGTTGATGAGTGCGGTATCCGAACGCATGCAAACGTTTGTCAGGGACGAGCTTGAGAAGCTTGGCGCTTCGCAAACTTTTTTGCAAGAGAAGATGGAGGCATACCAGACATCCGAGCAAGAGGTCAACGGTCAGACTGTGCAAGCACGCGATCACATGAATCAAGTTCTGGAGGAGATCAAGACGCTCCGTGAAGATGTGAAGGCGAAGATCGGCACCGGACTCGATGAGCTCTCGGCGGCGGCAGAAACTATCTCAGCGAACATCATTACAGAACTCGACGCTTTTCACACGCAGGTTCACGCATCGTATGCCGGATTGGGCCGTGACTTCAAGACAACTTTCGATGATTTAGTCAAGGATCTGGGCGAACAACAGGCTGAGAATGAACGACTTCACCAGCAAGTTGTCGAGGCCAACGCAGCTCTGGTCGAGGCGAGCAAGGCTTCCCAGGGCCAGCTGGAGATGGTCGTGGATGAGGAGAAGCAGAAGTCGGCCGAAGACCGCCAGCAACTGTTGTCTCAGATCACCGCAATTATTAATGCGAACGCCGATGCGCAAGAGAAGAGACTAGACGAGAAGCTCCTGGCTGTGCGAGAGGAGTTAAATGCTGCCAATGTTGCGTTCGAGACGAAGCAAGATGCTTATGCGGAAGGTGTTACTGCGTGGTCAGATAGATCCAGAGACATCCTGACTGGTGTATCCAAGTCAAGAGATGCCGTCAAAACCAAGATCAAGTCCGACTTCGCAATCGCAACTCAGCATTCCACTTCGATCAAGGACACGACTACTTCCGTCCACCAAAGCACTGTCAAAATAGTTGAGGCACAGATGGCACACTTGGACACTCAGCTCCAGTTCCTGGACGACATCGTGGCCCGAATCCGTGAACAGAACAATACCCACCATACTGCGCACACGGCATCGCTGGCAGCCTTGTCATCAACGGTGGCAGCTTCGTACTCTAGTATCGGCGCTCATCTATCCTCCTCCTTTGATCGCGTTCAGTCTCTCGAATCAGACATGTCGGCACAAGCAAGTACTCTAAAGGAGACCTTACCAGCGCTCGCTGCAGACGCAGATATCCGCGCGCCGCTCCACGAGCTTCGCGAGGTCGTTGGTTCTCAGAACTTGATTGAGTACACCCCGACTGGCGAAACGCCCCAACGTGTCTCTTACAATTTCCCTTCAGCCCTCCCACGCACCGAAGCACACGAGAACATCCTCTCTCGTCTTCGCGACCGCCCCACAACCGCCGACTCTACAACACGTAGTCCTTCCAAACAGCCCATCTTCAATGATGCTACCAATACCCTCAGCCTCTCCTCCCCGACCGATGTATTCGCCTTCACCGCCAACAAGCCGAATATCTCCCACTTGATTAGTGCGCACGCCCACACCATCCCGCATCTCCCCACAGGCATTCCTGCTTCCCTGCGAGAGCTAGATGTTAATGTGGTGGCGCAGGAAGCTCATACCCAACCACTTCCCCATCTCGCATCCCAGTCGTATTGCGATTCGCTGGCCAACGGCGCCCCTCCAAGTAAGAAGATGCGAACCAACGCCGATGATGCAAGTAAGCTTCCGACGAAGAAAATGACGAGAAAGACGGTCGGCGTCGCTGGTGAGCGCGGCGATCGGGAGAATATTACGAATTTCGGCAACAGCGTAGGCCCTGGACTTGCAGCAGGGAGGAAACTGAGAAGTCACGGAAGTACCTGATTGCTAGGATGGTGGGCGGTGTATAGTGTGAGCGTTTCTTTTTTGTTTTGGGGGGGGTGTTTTTCTCGCATTAGTCTCTTTGCATAGTCACGGCGTTTTTGGTATAGGCTACAGGAGACCTTATCTTGTGTACTTCTTCTTCTACTTCTGGCGTTTGTACATTGGGTTCAAAGCGACTGGGCATACATAGGCGTCAACGTCGATTTAAGCTTTTCCACCTTCAATGGTATCTTGATTCTATCCTTCATAACCTTCACCACATTCTTCCAGTCTAAAACATTTACAATTTCTCTTGCCCTATTAGGCCTCAGGCACTTTTCCAGGTTCGTTGGTAGGAGAGATAAGCAGCCAGCAGGAATTGGTCCGCTGCGGCATGTTGATATGAATGCCTTGCGTGAATAGAAGGATATGCACGTTGGGGAACTAGGCAAAAACTTTGCTAATTTTGCTCAGTTGAGGTTTCACTCATCCCTTTGAACAGTAAAATTACCTTGCTATTCATCTTAAACAGGCTGATTTTGTCTGTGCAGACTCGCTCCCTCTCACAACTCTCTCCTCTCCGCCCTCTGCCCATCCATCCCATCACTCCCCTCGGACGCCTCATCATCCAACACACCCAAGCCTATTATTCCAACTCCCCCACCACCTTCTCCTCCCCACTCCCCAGGTCTCCGCTGGAAAGCCGTAGGCTTCGTACCACCTCGAGACCCCCAATCCTGGGGCGCCATCCACATCTGCGGCGGGGTATTCGAGCCGGTAACATGTCCATCTATAGAACCGTTGTCCCAACCCTGCGTAGCGCCACCCTTCCACATCCCCCCTAGGACTGGCGATTCTGGTTTCAGTTCTCCTGCGCTATCCAACTCACTACTAGGGTCGTCGCCCGATAATTCAGACGGACCTCGAGCATGTCCGTACATGGATTTGTGGGATCGGATATGCGCTGGTGTGGGGGAAGTCGAGGAGGGGCTTGAAAGAGGGAGTTCTTGGGGCCAGACGTGTGGGTGATTTTGTTGGTAGGCGTGGTGGTTATCAGAGGCGTAGTTTGGGTCTAGGTGTGCGTAGGCTACGTAGCGTGGGTCTTGAGGATCATGTGAAGTTGCGTTGTAGAAGGTGTTGTCAAAGCCTGGGTTGGGCGAGGTGTAGGATGGTGGTGGTGCTGCTGTGTTTAATCGTGTTAGTAAAGCTGTCGCGGTTTTCAACGGGGCAAACGGTGATTCGTGACTTACCATCGACTGGTTTTGATCGTATGTGTATGTTGTGTTGTTGCGATTGTTGATTGTCTGACATTCCAACCCCGCTCTCATGGTTCCTTTTCTTCTTTCTCCTGAAACATAGAAGCCAGACGACGAGTCCAGCGACTACGGCGAGCGCGAAAGCACCACCTGCTGCTCCACCTGCTATAGCAGCGATTGGTGATTTCTGATCGGTTTGAGTGGAGGTAGTGTTAGATGAGGGCACGTTCGCTACTATGACGGACGCATCGTCGGTGGTTGAAGATGTTGGTGATGTAGCTGTAGCGCTCGAAACACCTGAGGTGCTTGATGCGCCGGATACTGTTGTAGATCCGCCAGTGGCATGGTAGGTGCTGAGCAAGTCCGGGCGATTGATGATGGCAGGCTCAAGATCGCCGTCAGGACAACCGGACTGTGCGCATGCGTTCGTTTTACAACATCCCCAAAATGTTTTTAGGTTTAATTAGTGAGTTCTCTAGGAAGTTTGATCGAGTTGTAGATTGGATGGAAGGTCTTCGATAGCCATCTAAAACTGATCAATGTTAATCGTTGACTTACCACCAGCAGAGCAAGTATAGAACTTGCTTCCAGTCCCGCATGTAGCATCAGGGAATTTTCCATAAGCGGCTGGGTCGAAGGCACCAGGATACAAATTACCTTGTGCACAAGTGATCTCGCATGGATCTCTCGCGCAGCAGCCCACGAAGAATCTAGAGCTACGTTAGCTATCGGAAACACTACGAGGGAGCATCGCTACTCACGTTCCATAGCCGCACGACCACCACGTACCTCCAGCAGGACAGGAAGGAGAGAATTACTGTCGTGTGATGAGGTTGGCCGACATAATTCGAGGTGACGAGGCTGTAGAGCACCGGTCGAAGGCGAGGGAAGCGAGCGCGACCAACGAGTAGCAACAGCGGCAACCAGGAGGATACAAGAACTGTTCAAACTGCGTAATCCACAACAGAAAATAAAGACCACGCGAAAGTCAAAAGGGAACTCGGACAGGGCCTTGGGGCCACTTATTCAACAGGTGATGAGCGCATATACCCACGAACAAAGGGCAGCCCTGCGGCTCAACCATCCTTCTGGCGTAAATCACGACTACCAACCCTACGGCGCGTCTCCGCTGCAGTCTTTCTGGCTAAGAGAGCCCAAAAACGCCTGCATATACGATCACATCATGGGGGCCGTCTGGTGTTATCTGCAAGTAAGAAAATCTCATGTGTGTCATGCACATCTCAGCACTACGAAGAAGCCGTAGCGCATCCTGCTCAGATTGTAGCCCTGCCCAAACGGTATACGCGACAGGTGGGATTTTTTTTCTTTTTTTGCATATCAGTTGATAATGCGGTGGATCCCTCTTGGGTGTTCGATACAAGTCCAAAGAAACAGTCGCTTCTGTACAAGAACGATAGGCCGCCGCACCAGCACGCGGGACTGACCCATGGAGTTCGAGACAAGAGATTTGGGACCCCAAAAACATGTAGATCTTGGGTATAATAATCGTGGCGAAGGGTGTGAGGTGGTGGTGCGAGGGGTAGCCGGATTGAGTCATTGGCTGCCGCGTGGCGGCGTAGTAAGATGCAAGGCTGACATTTGAGCCTACAGTGCCCGTGCGCCATGTGCGCCAGGTCAGCATGTGAGCCACCCTAACAAAAAGTCGCAATTACAAAGATAAAGCTATAGAGCTCTTTATATGAGCTATCGCTTCAGCCTTTTAAGACAACCTTTTAACGTGACTACACATTTTGTAGATATCTCTTTAGAAGAAAAAAGATTTATTACTAATTTTAAGTATTTAGTCTTGCGCTCTAGAATTGATATTGCTAGTACGTAATTAGTATGTTATATATTTAAATAGAGACAAAAAAAGGCATGATATAAACACATATTAGTTTCTAGACACAAATTAGTTTCTAACTTAACGCGCTCTATTCTACTCATTAACAAGATAAGCTAGTCTAAAAAGAGTTAGTGTCGGAAACAAAATACCGACCGATCGATGAATCGTACTCCGGCTAGAGGATACATATACACGTTGCGACAGTTAGTGATTTGAAAAGCCAAGAACTTCCTCTTGAAGTAAGGCTACTTAGTAAGCATATTAGTCAGTACTAGTACGCACGCTAATGAACTTGAAAACAGAGAAAGTAAAACATAAAAATAGAACTTATCGTTTCTAATTAGTAAGCGTATCAAGATTTATAAAAAAACACCAAGTTTAATTAGGTGATGTAAGTATTATGTGAGCTAATTTTAAGCTATAGTTTCTTCCTCTGTTAAAGTTTTATAAGCAATTTAAAAAAATGGAGGTTGCTTAGGTAAACAATTAATCGAAAACAGATTACTAATCCATTTCTATATAGTTTTTCTTTCAATTCCCAGTTTTTTTTTTAAATTATCACTACAATTTCTCCTCAACTTTCGAAGTTAGAAGAAAACGTTTATATCTTAATTACACAAAACCAATCACTCTCCTCTATTAGTACTTTACTAGAAAGCCTTCTAGTAGTATTCATAATACTATTCAACGTATTAATAAGAAAAACAATAATGTTTAACCTACTTTTACGCCTACTATAGGCCGCCCTACAAAGATTACAAAAAGAGTCACACAAGCTGTTAATAAAGACTTAATTAGAAATTCTAAAAAAACAAATAATCGTATATTAGACGAAAATAGCTCAAAGCCTTCTACTAGAAGCCTATAGTGCTTATTATGAGAGGAGAATTACTCTATCAATACTTCTCAGAAAAAACAGCTTTTTAACAAAAAAAAAAAGCTTAAAATCGTCTATTATACGCTAAGGAGAAGTTGATTAATATTAAAAATACAAACAGAAATAAAGTTATATTTTCTAATAAGTTAGCTATTGAGCGTGGGCATGGCGCTAGGAAAGAATATTGCCGAAAACGTCTAAATAAGCCTCTTGGCAAGGAATGTGTTTCTACAACTATTAGAAGTAAGTTTAAAAATAAGACAAATTACTTAAAATTACTTTATTCTATAAAGTATGTTTCTAGTATTTTAAATTATTTTTAGAAAGCTTACTAATCAATCCTTAGGCCGAGATATTTCTATCTAAGGTTGGGGTGCAATTTGGATAGGAGGAAGATCAAAATTAGTATTTATTAGGACGCCTAAAACTACTACATTCTTCAGAAATACAAACTATATTATTATGATTCTAATACTAGTCTTAAAACCTACTATTAAAAAAGGAAAGTTTATTATACTGTTTCTTCTTATTCTAAGTGCTATAACTTTATAATTTATTCATAAGTTTTAAGATCTGCTTTTATATTTTAAAAGCCTTACTATCTACAATATAGGATGGAAGTTTCAGCAGGATAATGCTAAGACTCATAAAACTCTAGAGGTTTTATCTTGGTTTTTAAGAAATAAAGTAGCTCTTTTTGAGCATCCTCCTTATATTGCGGATTAAAATCCTATTCTAAACGTTTAGGCCTTATTAAAAAACGCTTTAACTAAAATGCCTACTTCCTCATTAGGCGTAGGTAATAATAAAAAAAGTATAGCAAAGTTTATAGAGGCTATATTTGAAGAGTGGGATCTAATACCACAACAAGCAATAGATAACTGTATTTTATCTCTACCTAGGCGTTATTAAGACGTAAAAGAAGCTAAAGGCTGGTATACTAAGTATTAGTAATCAATATTAGCTTTTATATTTATATAAAACCAAAAAAAACGTTTTCCTTTATTAACATTTATGTAATAATTCCAAAAATACTAAACTAATACATATAAACAAATTGAGCTGTTTTTTTAATATTAGCAACTAGTAGCTATTTTGATATTGTCAATAAAATGATATCATTGATCATAATTGTTGTTTTTAGAGTACTCAGTCTCACTGCAATAAATCTCCAGTAAGATGCTGACTAATCTGCTTACTAAGTGGGCTAACTCTGAGGGGAAGCTCAAGGCTTTTCAAATCACGAACTCTTTTTAGACTACCTTATCTTTTTAATTACTTATTAGCAATTGAAAACTATAACTTTTTTTATTCGTTTTTCTTTTTGTCAATCCTCTGTAGTTACTTATCCTATACATACTATGCTATTAACAATAATTTTACTAATTATTTCATAGCTATATATAAAAATAAAGAAGTAAGTCTTTCATTATGTAAGCTTCTTACTTAGGCTGCTAACTAGTTTTTAAGAATAGAACAATAATAAGTACTATGTTAATAAGTATAAGCTACTTAGCAACATTATTGCTTACCATAAAAAAATCAATAGTAATATTACGTTTACTAAAAAGCCTTCTGCGCAGAAGCTTCTAGTTATAAATTAGTCTACTTAACCAATGTTGTCTTGCAATTTTACTGCTTAGCTTTTACTACCTACTCCTGCTCTAGAGAGCGCTATTTATTCAGAATATAAGTTTTGTAGTACTATATATAATTCTAGTTAACCTATAATATAGCCTTCTTAACAGCTAGCTTAAAATTTACAATAGCTAAAGCAATATTAGCTTTAGCTATAGCAGCAATAGTAGTATACTTTAAGTTAATTAATCCTATAAGAATAGTATTTTTATCAAATGCTTTTTTTCATTACGTTATATTATTATGTCTTAATTATATCCTAACTGATACGTAGACTAATTACATAGGAGTACCAGTATAAGATAATTATTGTCTTATAACTTAATTTATAGAAGCAATAAATTAAATTTACGCTTTTATGCGGCTTGTCTACAAACTCTTACTATTTAAGCTAAAATAACTAATAATGCGCTTAAGCTCGCTAAGGCTTAGAAAGCTAAGTAAGTCTTGCTAATACAGTCTAGCAAGTATAATAATTTCAATGCCTACTAGTAAGCTTATTTTTAGTTTTAGTTTTTAGTTTTTATTAAACTTAGCTTTTTATCTCCTGCTTCTTTTAAAGATTTAAGAAAAGACTAAGCTTACTATATAGATATTACTATTAGATATAAATTCTTTACTTATTAATCATTGTGGCCTGTAATTAAGTACTTAACTTACTAAAAGTTAAGCAACTACTTAAACTTCTTAAACTATTGTCAATCAAGCAACTTAGTTAGTTCATTAGCTAGCATCATTGCTATTCTTAAACACATAACTTAGAATAATCTTTTAACAAATTCTTGCCGTAGCTGTATATTTTATATATTTACATATCTTAAATAAGTGCTATCTTATTTATTCACACTAACTATAAGCCTAATTGTTTATTAATTATTATACAAGACTATATAAACTTTCTCTAGATCAAAATGCAGCTTGCAAAAAAAGCATTTAAAAGCTATAGCTTTTTTATTAGTTTGCTTAAAAGTAAGTAGCTTAGCTTAAGTTGTGAATATAGTTACTATAGTCTACTAAGTCGCCTTTTGAAATATTAGACTACTATATAGGATAGCTATGTATTTATAAGATAACTAACAAGTTTTCTAATTATTTCTAAAGAAAGCATTGCCTGCAATTGTTAAATCCAGGCTGATACAGTTTCTATATTAGATTGCATCTTATCTTGTTTAGTAGAGGTATATAATTACTTATTTAATAAGGTTTGTATATTAATTACTAGAGTTTGTAAGGAAGTGTAAGAGCTTTAAGATTAAGTAAGTGATATTTAGTTGAAGTATAATAGCTGTATATAGTATTAATTTAACTTTTGTTTAGTAAGGCTTGATTTCTTGCTTAGTTACTTTGCTAGTATTCTTAATTAACCCCTTAACAGCAGTAGAGCGTTTAGAAAGCTACTAACTTCTAGCTTAAACTTCTTTATTATTTTATTTATATACGTATTGTGTACAAGCGTAATTTATTTATTCTTATGATTTCTAATTACTTAGATATCAAAGAACTATTTAGGTTATCCTTGTTTCTATATCTTGTACTTATCTATAATTTTTCACTAAAGATTTTACACTCTCTATTTATAATCTTTTGCAAAGAGTAGGAGGATGATATTTTTATAAATTAAAACTAGAATTCTCCTCTTTTGATTAAAGAATAGGCCGGGCACCTCTAGTAAAGCAATAAGTTTAATCTTCTTTAGTAATTCTAAGAAATTCTTATACTATAATAGTAGCAAGTTTTATAATTTATTAAGTGCGCAGTTAAGCTGTGTACACTTTTTAAGCTTTTTATAGCTATACAGTATTTTATAAATTACTAAGTTGTCTGCTCTGATTAACGCATTATAAATTACTTTTACAACGTGATATTACTTAATTTCTTAATTATTTTTAGAAGTAATAACTATTGCTACTTAAATAACCTTAGCTGCTAACGTAGCAGTATTTGTTAGATTAATTAAGTTTTTTTTTAAAGATTACCTTTTACAACAACCTACGCTTTGAATTTTAAAAAAAAGCTGTTCTAATTAAACTTATTAGTTAAACCTACTCTATAAGTATTCTATAGTTATGTACTTCTTTTTCTAATATTATAATCTAAGTCTTATTTTTACTTAACTAATTAATCTTTTTTTACCAACAACTTTAAATAAGGCCTTTATAAAATACTATAGGAATTGATTTTATATTGTTAGCAGTTAAGGTATATTATTATAATATAGTTAAGCATTTTTTATATTTAGTTTATGCTTAGTAAGCAAAGCTGTCATGACTACGTAATTAAAAGTTTTATAGCTTACTTAGATTTTTAAGTTACTGGCAAATTTAGTAAGTAGGTATTATAAAAATTTGTTTTGAATAGACTTTTATGACTTACAATTAATGCGTTAATACTACTTATACTTCTACTTTTTAATTTATTACCAGAATTTTAAGTTGTATTTTTATGCTTACGCCCGCTACCTAGCTTGCGTTGTAGAAGATAATAATTTGTAGGTTAATTTAGGCTTTTGCTAGTAATTTTAGTATTACATTCTGTAAGCAAAGGTTAAGCTTATAATTGCTTACTTTGTTTAATTCCTAGGACCAAAATTCTCAAACTACAACAAAATCTATAATTTATAACTTATTTACGTTAAATAAAAGTCGTATTTTGATTAGCTAGCGTGTTATAGTTTTTAAGCTTACAGTGTTAGACTAGTAATAAGGTGTAAGGCTTATATAAAAAAGGCTCCTTACATTTAAATATTAATGAGTTAGCTCTTCTAGGCAAGCGCATTGCTGTTGAAGTATTCAATATTTATAATCAATTATGTTGTTCCTCTCTAGAGTCTCTAGTTTAAGAGTTAGTTTTAAGGTAGCAAAACTAGTATTTTACTAGTAAATTAAGTAAAGTTCTTATTATATAATAGCCTTATACATTTTTTGCTTCGCGTTTTTCAGTTTACTTTTATTTTTAGTTGGCAGGCTTTTTCTACTACTTAGAATAGTAGATAGATTACTTTTGAGGTTTTTAGTAGTAAGCTACGTATTCTAATTTCCTCTTTTGTAAATAGGGAAAAGGACTTTGAAGTTATTTCTAGAATTAACTAGCTTGCCTTAATAAATAATATTACTAATCTTAATTGCCTAATGTTTTAGTAGCTCTATTCAACAGTATTTTTTATAAAACAATTGTTTATTAGGAGTTATATTACAGGTAGTAATTACCTAATAAAAAATAGGTATCTATACATAGTATGTAATAAAGGCTTAATAACTAACTAAATAACTAAAATAGCCGCAAAGATTAACCTTAAATCTTTAATAATTACGCTTAGCTGCCTTTTCCATATTAAATAGGTAGGCTCGGTAGCTATAAGTATAAACTCTATTCTAGTCTAGGCGTAGATTAGTAGTCTAATGTCTAATTATAAGTAGTTAATAGTATTAGAAATATTTTCTATACTATTTTTTATGCACCTTGTTAGGGGATTAGTAGCTATAGATTTAAGAAAGGTTATTTTTTACAAGTAAGCTACTATATTTATAATTACTAGCTAAGGCTTAGCTAGTAGATTTACGCTTATGCGTATTTTAATAGCCTTTATATTTAGCTCTTAGCTAGCTCTCTTTGCGAAGCTATTGGGCTTATAAGTATATAGTAGAAGCGTTCAATTATAATCTTTTTTTATTCACTATTCTTTTTATCTTAATTGCCCTCTCTAAGGCAGTGTAGCAATGTTGTTATGTTGATAAATTTTTATAATTTTCTACTAATATTTCCTTTTAAATCTTGCAGTAAATCCTTTAGTTATAGGCATAATATTATTTAGTGTCTTTATCTTAATAGTATAATTATCTAGCTTGCCTAAGTAGTTTTTCTTAATAATTAACGCCTATTTCTTTAGTAGTTAACTAGTCAGGAAACTAAATATGTCCTATATGATCTTATAAAAAAGTTAAATGTTATTTTCCTAGTTGATAAAAAATTACCTGTAATGTATAAGCTATTGCGTAGTAATTTGTTACAAGTAACAGGAAGGATTCTCTCCTTGACGTACGAGCGAGGGTTGAGGGTCAACCAGCCACGACGTTAGAAGGTAATGGTCCGCGCGGGGCGCAGGGATCACGTAATTAGCATCTTGCTAAAACAGGACCTCTAGGAGGCCACTGCTTAAAAGGAAGCTAACGCTCTCCCTAACCTTCCTTTTAGATAAAAGTCACAGGAGGACACAGGACAGAGGCAATAGGTATAAAAATGTGTTAGATTTTATTATTACACTTATTATAGTTAACTTAAATAGTTTATCTCTTACACAGATTGTTAACTAGTTATTCTATTCTTTATAGAATTAGTATTACTTACTTTTTAGTTAACATTAATAACTCTTTTCTACCTAAACATTTCCTACAATACCTCACGGACTACCGCTTTAGTCTACCTCGCCTTAGTACGGACCGAGCCTAGAGAAGTATAGCCAAACCCCGTGTAACATAATTATATTCTAATAGCTTCTTACTAATAATCTAAACATTTGGCGCTAAGCAGACTAGAGCTTTAATAGCGTATTATTCTAGGTATTCTAATTATTAATACTATAGATTCTAGATACTAGTGCATGCCTAAGGTTTTTTAATTATGCTATAGCGTTTAACAGTAGTAGTTAAGTAATATAACAAAGGTGTTATTTATATTTAACAAAAAAAAAAAAGGTTAAAGTAACACTCTAAGTTAATTGAAATAACATTCTTTTTCATTATTCTTAATCTTATAGTGTTTTTATATCTTCAGTACTAGATGGCTGCCTACTTAAGCTGTACTTGAGAAATAGTATCAATGTAGAAGCCTAGTACAAACTTGACGTTAGTAAGTAAAAAACTAGCTATTTTGGACCTAGCTTTACTAAGCAGGACGTTCTTAAGTAGCCTATTTCTTATTCTAGTAACTAAAATAAGTAAAGTGCATACTTTAATAGTCTTATCTTTAACATCTTTGAAATATTTACCTAGTATTATATAATTTATGCTATTGAATAGTAGAATACTGCTCTACTATCTAGAATTCTATAAAAAAACAACGCATAAAATGTAAAGGCTATACTAAACACGTTTAGACTAATTTCTCTCATTACGTTCCTTAAGTTAATTAGTGCTAAAACTAATAAGCTAGAGTATACTTTGCTTAGTTTATTAGCAGCCAATTTACTAGTGCTAGCCTTTTAGCTTTTCTTTTATATTTAGGTCTGCAGTGTTGCTTATTTATTACTCTTTCATTGCTTAATGCTCTTTTTTTTTTAATAATTATTCAATAGTTACATTAGTATTATGTTAGTATAGTTCAATTTTAAAACTATAGTTTCAAGTTAAAAGTAGTTGCGTAGTATCTTAGAGTGTTTGCCCAGCTTATAAAAGTAAAATTATAACTACTTACTACTTTCGCTTAGCTATAAAATATTTCATAATTATTAAGAGATCTCTTATATAGATCTAGCTTAGAACACTACGTGTTCTTTTCTTTTTTAAATGATTATTAACTAGTTCTATAATAAAATACAGAAATGTTTTTAAAGTTATTAAAAGTTAATCAAGCTTTACTAAGCGCTATTGTTTCTAATAGCTTATTAGGATTCTTATGTAACTAGTTTAGTATAATTTTAGTGCTTACAGCGTTCAAGAAATTAGTAACCAATTATAGTTTAATAACCTTAGAAAGTAAGTAAATTATTGCTTATTAATATTAAAGCTGCTACTTAGTAAACTAATATATAAAGCTTATTCGTCTTTTGTAAGCATTGTCTAGAAAGAATCTATATTGCGCTCTTATTAAATACTAAGTATTCCGATGTAAAAAAGCAAGAACCTTCTTTAGAATTATTGCTAAATCTTAAAAATAAATACAATTTGAAGTTTTATACTTATTAAGATGTTTACTAGTAAGTCTAGATTCATAGCCATGCTAATCTAGTTCTTAATATTAGTAATTTTAGCAGGTTTATTTATTTATCAAGTAGTATATACTTTATACTTACTCACCAGCTTTTCAAAAATTATTGTTCATATTTAATATTAGTTATATAAGCCTTGTATTTGTATTGAGTAATTTTCTAGTTTTTTAATTTTTAGGCACTTAAGCAAGGTGGTAGAGCAGCAGGCTCTTTAATAGTATTAAGCAACTTAGAAAACTAAGGCCTTAGTAATCTATTTAGCGCATGTTTAGAAAATTAAGCTTAACTAAATTTTAAACGCCTTTTTCTAAGTAGTGTAATTTTAATAGAGCAAACTAAGATAGCTAGTCTAATAAAGCTTTAAAGATTACTTCTAGAGTAATAAATAGTGTGCTAAAAAAGTTTCTATTAGTAAAATACTTTATAAGATTATAACATAGGTTATTGTAAATAAAATTATAGAATTAATTAGTAGCTATATTAACTATAATTATAGCTTGTAGGTTGTAAAGTAGATTAGTAAGAGGTTAATTGTATAATTATATAAGTAAGGGGTTTAGTAGCTGCAGTAATCTACTAGCTATACTGTAAAAGAAAATAGAAGAGAGTAAAGTAATAATTAAATAGTTACCCTTCTAGCTTACTAATTGCGCAGTAAGCATTAAAACTATAACTAAGTAGCTAGGCTTATAACTGTAGGAGCTAAAAAGGAGTAATTGCTTAATTACCTAAGTAGAAAGTGAGTGTATTAATTAACTAAGTGCTACAACAAAGTGTCTAATAACTACTAAAGAGACATATAACGATCTGGCCTGTTTATATATACGCTAGCGGGGCCGTCACGTAAACAGCTTACTAGGATCACCTAATCAAAAGGGTAATCCGCGTGTTAATACTCCAACATCTATCTATCTAGCTGTCTATTTATTCGATATCCATCTTGTCTTGATATACCAACCCACTATACCGACCTACACATTAGAATCAATAGCTAGACCTCTAGCTATCTACCTACACCAAATTCCCTATACCAACTCGATATACCGACCTCCTATATCGACCCTTTACCGAACTGCTTAGCGTACCTATGTAAGCAATACAAGAGAGCAGCTAGCATATCCTACAACAACGTATAAGAAGTAAAGGAGATAACTAGACTAGCACACTAGCTCTATATACTTTTTACATAGCAAAAGATTAAGAAAGATATTTGTTAAAACTACACTAGGCTACGAGCCTAACAAAGGACTAAGAGAGCTACTTGTTAAAACTACCCTAGTCTACGAGCCTTACCTTTATTTAGATAAATTCCCCCTTGTAAATAAAAAATATATTAGAAAACACTACGTAGATACCTATAGGTCCTAAGCCTACACGTCTTATATAGCCTTTTAGGCTGAGAAACGACGTTAAAATACAATAAAAAAAGCATATAAAACAATATACTACTAGTATGTCTTTTCTATTATTAACTTAGAGTTGAAATATCTACTAATAATTAATGTTTAAAGTTAATGTAATAAAACATTGTTTATGTAACAAAGGTAGTAGCTTAATGCACAAGGCTGTAAGGCTCAATACTAAATATTAATACGTGATGCTAGAGATAAAAGGATAATAGTATATTGCCTATAAAGAAGAAACAAATTAATACCGTCTTAACTACGATTTTGTATCTCTACTAATACAAGAGTTGTTAGAGTATTGACACGCGGATTACCATGTTGATTAGGTGATCCTAGTAAGCTGTTCACGTGACGGCCCCGCTAGCTTCTATATAAACGGGCCAGATCGTCTTATGTCTCTTTAGTAGTTATTAGGCACTTTGTTGTGGAACTTAGTTAATCAATACACTTACTTTCTACTTAGGTAAATAAGCAATTACTTCTTCTTAGCTCCTATAGTTATAAGCCTAGCTGCTTAATTATAGTTTTAATTCCTACTACGCAATTAGCAAGCTAGAAGGTTAACTTTTTTATAATTATTTAACTTTCCTTTATTCTCTTTTATAGTACAGCTAGCAGATTGCTGTAGCTACTATACCTCTTACCTACTTATTTATGCTATTATCTTTCTACTAATATATTATATAATCTACAAGCTACTATTATAGTTAACATAGCTACTAATTAATTTTATACTTACATAATAATAACCTACCTTATAATTTTACAAAGTCTTTTACTAATACAAACTTCTTTAATATACTACTTATTACTTTAGAAGTAATTCTTAAAGCTTAATTAGACTAGCTAACTTAGTTTGCTCTATTAAGACTACACTGCTTTGAGAAAAGTATTTAAAATTCAGTTAACCTTTATTTTTTAAACGTGCGCTTAATAAATTACTAAGAGCTTTAGTATTTTAAGTTACTTAAAAATATTAAAAAGCCTATTACTTTACTACCTAGTGTAAGCGCCTAAGAATAGGAAGACTATAATATTACTTAACACATATATAAAGCTTATATGATTAATACAAAGTATAAGAAAATAATTATAATAAGCTAGTTAATAAGCATAAAGTACATAATACTTAAAAATAAGGAAAGTTGCTAAATTACTAATATTAAGAACTGGATTTGTAAAATTATATATATAAACCTGCTGTTAAACGCCTTAATAAGCATAATTACTCAGAACTATACTAGTCTATAATCCTTAGTAAAAATTCCAAAAATCAATCTTGCTTCTACAGATTAGAATACTTAGTATTTAATTAGGGCGCAATATAGATCTTACCTAAATAAGGCTTACTAGAAACAAACAGACTTTAAGTGTTAGTGTACTAAATAGCAGCAGCTCTTAGCTTAATAAGTAATAATCTACTTACGTTTTAAAGTTATTAAACTATTAGTAGTTTCTAATTTTTTAAACTTCTTAGGCAATAAAACTGCACTAGACTAGTTATATCAAAAGCGCAATAAGCTATTATAAGTAATAGCTCTTAGTAAAGCTTAATTAACTTTTAATGATTTAAAAAAACAGATTTAAATTTTATTATAAGATAAGTTAATTACATTTTGAAACAGATGAGAATACGTAGTAATCTAAACTAAATCTAGATTTAAGATAGCTTAATAATAAATGAAGGTTATATAGCTAAGCAAGAGTAGTGAGTAATTGAACTTTTGTTTTTATAAGCTAAGTAAATACTTTTCAATACTACGTAACCACTTTTAACTTTAAACTATGGTAATAGAATTGAACTTTAACAATACAATACTAATTAATCTATTATATAACAATTAGAAAGAAAATTGATAAGTAATAGAATAGTATTCAATAGATAACGCTATAGACTTAGATTAAGAAAAAAGGGCTAGAAGACTAGCACTAGCAGATTAGCTACTGATAAACTAAGTAGAATGTACTTTAGCTTATTAGTTTTAGCACTAACTAACTTGAATAACTCAATTAAAGAAATTAGTTTAAACGTATATAGTATATCTTTAACGTTTCATATATTGCCCTCTAATATAATTATAAATATTAGAGTAGTAGTTTACTAAGTTAATAGCATAGATTACTTAGTACGAAGTACTTAAATAAAAAATATCAAGGACAAGACTATTAAGGCAGGCACTTAATTTATTCTAGTTACTAATATAAAAAACAGGCTGCTTTAGAATGTTTTACATAGCAAGGCTAGCCTTGAAATAGCCAATCTTTTACTTACTAACCTTAAGTTTATACTAGGCTTCTATATTAACATTGTCTCTAATGTATAGCTTAAGAATGCAGGCATCCAGTACTCAAGATCTAATTATACTTACAAGATTAAGAATAATAGGGAAGAATAATGTTATATTAACTTAAAGTGTTACTTTAATTCATTATTTATCTTATACAAGTAACAATGTAGTTATATTACTTAATTACAGGTAGACAACTCTATAGTATAACTAACAAAACCTTAGGTGTGCACTAGTAATAAAGATCTGTATTATTAATTAACAAAATACGTAGAATAATAAGCTATTAAAACTCTAGTCTGCTTAGCGCAAGATGCTAGAATTACTAGTAAAAAGCTATTAGGATATAACTATTACGCAACAGCTTAGGCCTTATAAGTAATCTTATAGTAAGTTAAAAAAATTACTCTGACTTTTTTATAAAATCTTATAAAATTTATATTATTTTCTAATTAGATAAAGACTTAAGAAATATGCGATTATTATTGTAGAAAAGTACGTAAGCAAGCTGTATAGTTATAATATTAAGTTAAGAACACTAAGTGAAATTATACTTATATTTAAATGCTTTACTACAAGGCAAAGTAACTAAGCCAGAAATTAAAGCCTACTTAAAGAAGGTTAAGTTAGTACTCTATATAGCTATTATACTTTAATTAACTTTTGTCTACTTGATCTTAAAGCTCTTACACTTTTCTATAAACTTTAGTAATTGGCATTTAAAAGCTGTTAAACAAGTATTTATACCTTTATCAGAGAAGATAGGATGTAATTTAATATGAGAACCATAATAGCCTAGAATTAATAATTATATTAACGTTAAGTTTGTACTAGACTTCTACGCTAATATTATCTCTAAAGCATAGCATAATCAGGCAAGTATTTGGTATTTAGGATATAATTACACTATATGATTTAGAAAAATTGAAAAGAACTTTGTTTTAATTAACCTAGAGTGCTACATTAATGTTTTATTTATTGAATATAAGCAACTTTCTTATTTTATTACTTAACTACTACTAGTCAACGCTGTAGCATAATTGAGGAAAACTTGGGTGCGCCTCAGTAATAAGGATCTATAGCATCAACAATTAAGATACTTAAGAAAACAAGCTATTGAACTTTAATCTACTTAGCGTAGAACGTAAAGATTACTAGTAAGAAGCTATTAGAATGTAATTACTGCGCAACAGCCTATGCCTTGTTAGTAATTTTATAACAAGTAAGAGAAAAATCACTTTAACTTTTTAACAAGATTTTATAAGATCTGTTTAATTTTCTAACAAGTTAACTACTAAACGAATAGTGACTAATTATTAAAGAATATTACATAAGTAAGCTTTATAATTATAATATCTAGATAAAGACACTTAACAAGATCATACTCGTAATTAAAGGCTTTACTGCAAAAATTAGGAGGAAATATTTGTAAAAGATGATAAAGATTCATTAAAATAACAACACTGCTATACTGCCTTGGAAAAGTCAATCAAGATATAAGAAATAGGCAATAAAGAAAAGGATTGTAATTAAAACGCTACTGCTATATACTTATAAGCCTAATAGCTTAGCAAAAAGAGCTAGCTAAGAGCTAATTACAAAGGCTATAATGATGCGCACGAGCGCTAATATACCAGCTAAGCTTTAGCTAGTATATGTAGATGCGGTAGCTTACTTGCATAAAATAAGCTCTACTAAGATTTACTTATTTTTTAAGGTGTTAAAGGTCGTGGTTGTTGTTGTAGTCAAAATATGGGTCCAAAAAAGTAAAAAGCAGCTACCCTCTACTAATCAATTACAAAAGTAAAAGAAAAAGATTGTGTGTAGTTAACTAGATTCAAATAATAGGTAGATAAGTCCTAGAAGAAGACCTTAGACAACCAAGCAATAATTAGAGTTAAATAATTTGCTAAAGTACTAAAAAACAGCACTTGTTAAAACGTGTCTAACAGCAACTGTTAGCCTATAGCTAACAACAAGACTAGAGTAGGATTATAATAAAACTGCAACATAATGCAATAGAGAAAAGAAAAGACAACTACGTAGTGCAGCAGGAGACTGTAATACCTTATAAAGCTAAAGCTACTACTTCTTACTTACTGCCATTTACCATTTAAACAGCACCGCATATAAACAATTTGCATATAATATACTATACTATAATAGAGCGTGTAACCTCTGCAATAAGCATCTTCTTAACCTTAACTCTTATCTAGAAATAGAAAGCTTTCCTGTTAACGCCCAGCCCCTAAACTAATCTAGCTTAAGCTAATTATACAGACACTAAAGTTTATAAAGCATTTACAAACTTAGCTTTTCTAGAACTTTATAACTCTATCTTCCATAAATAACTCTAGAATCCGCGATATCTTGATATATAAAAAGAATATTAAGCTTTAACTTAGCTAGTTAAAGAAGAAATTCAAGATTTACAAGGTATTCGCTAAACTAGTAAAGTACTTAAAATACTCTACTTTAGTAGTTTTTATTGCGAATTGACCTCTAAGGCTTATAGCCTAATAGAGATTGAGGAGGAGGTGCGGAAGTAGAACGATAAGAATAGGAGAATAAGTAGAGACTAGGGGAAGAGAGTAATTTGAGTCTTATTATTGTATTGTACAACTGCTCAATTGTAATTGTTTTCTCTTGTTTTTTAACTACAAGCCAAACTACAGTCTATATATACTTGTTTCTTGCATTCTAGAAAGATCTGTACTTACGCAATAGATTGCGTAGTAGATAATACAATATCTCGCAATCTTATGTAATCTCACGTAATAGATTGCGTAGTTGCTGTAGATTAACTGATAACAATGATAAGTGGTACTAGTAGCGTAATAGCTTCTAGTAATCAATTGATCGTAGATTGATTGTAGATTCTAGGTGTAATTTTGAGCACCTGGATCCTGTGGAGAAACAGCTAAGTAGCTTATTCTCCAACATAAGCTTCTTTTTCAAATTTTGAGAGTTTGATAGGCATAGAGAGATAACAGAGAAGAGAAAATCTCAGGTTAGAAAGAGATTACTATCTAGATTAACGCTCAAAAAAGCTTACGTGATTTTAGCGACTTATTCTAGTGTGCTTTTCTTATTTCTTTATTTATTTATTTTCGGGTGTCAAAGGTGGTGGTTGATGTTATAGTTAAAATAGGGTTCTAGAAAGATGAAAAGCAGATTTCTAATACTATTAACTACCTATAATTAGTCATTAGACTGCTAATCTACGCCTAGACTAGAGTAGAATTTATGTCTATAGCTGTCGTGCCTACCTATTAAATAGGGAGAAGGTAGCTAGACGCGATTATCAAGAATTTAAGGTTCATCCTTGTAGCTATGTTATTTATTTAGCAAGTTATTAAGCCTCTAATATATACTATCTATACGTACTTACACTTAATTAAGTAATTACTATCTATAATGTAACTTTTAATGAATAGTTATTTTGTAGCGAATATTGCAAGCAAGAGCTACCAAGGAATTAGGTAATTAATATTATAAAAATATTTTACAAAGGGAAGCTAGTTAATCTTAAAAACAACTTAGAAGTCCTCTAGCCTTTTTAAAAAAGAGCAGATTAGAATATCTAGCTAACTAATAAAGTATTAGAAGTAGTCTATTTACTATTTTAAGCAGTAAGACAGGCCTGCCTACTAAAATTATGGATAGATTAGAAGACGCTAAGTAAATAGATCACAACGCTAGTGCACTGTCAAGAATTTGCTTTAATTAGTAGTAGAATCCTAGTCTTACTACCTTAGAACTAACTCCTAAACTAAAGACTCTAGGGAGCGACAACGCAATTAATCGCAGGGTATTTAATAGTCAAACAGCAGTATGCTCGCCTAGAGAAGCTAACCTATTGATACCTAGAGGTAGGGAGGCTCTTTTAAATAATAAGCCTAATAGCTTATTAATAGTCTAACAGTCTATGCCTAAGGACTCTAACACGCTAGCTAATTGTAAAAAGATCTTTACTTAAAGTAAGTAAGTTGTAGACTATAAATTATCTTATAGTTTAAGATCCTGGGTCTGAAATAGCAGACAGGGTAAGTAATTATAAACTTAAATTTTACTTACTAGACTTAGTGCTAGGATTACTAGTAAAAGCCTAAATTAGCTTACAAATTGTTATTTTCTACTACGTAAGCTCGATAGCAGGCGTAAGTATCAAGACGCAACCTAAGATCCTAACATTTAACTAGAGAGTAGAATCATAGTAGTATTAACGCATTAATTAAAAATTATAAAGCTTTATTATAATTAAATATATTTTTATAAAACCTAGCTGCTAGGTTTAAAAGTAACTTAAGAATACTAAGCAAGCTACAAAACTTTTGATTACGTAGTTCTTTATTTATTTTTAAGGTATCAAAGGTGGTGGTTGTTGTTGTAGTTAAAATGGGTTTTCTAAAAAAGTAAAAAGCAGCTGCCCTCTACTAATTAGTCGCAAAAGTTAAAAAAAGATTGTGTATAATTAATAGAATTTAAACAATAAGTAGATAAGGTCCACGCGCTAAGCACTTAGAGCAGCAAAGCTTAGACTACTAAGCAAAATTAGAGTTAAAAAATTTGCTTAAGGTACTAAAGAATAACACTAATTAAAACGTGTTTAACAGCAATTGCTAGCCTATAGCTAGCAACAAAATTGCGATAGAGATAGAAAAAGTAGAGAAGAGTAAGGACACGTACGTTAAAGCTGTAGGAGCCTATAATACTTTATAAAAGCTCTCTACCTACTACTTTTTACTTTTAAAATTTCTTATACTATATAGTACTACATACAAAAAACTTATATACAAATAATATAATACTTAGACTATTTTTTTCTTATTTAATACAAAAACTAATAGCTTTTATTAAGTAAAATTAAACCTTACTAAGTTACTATATAAGAAGCTATAGTAGTAGATTACAAAGCCTGCGTTTACTTTTATTAAGTAGCCTCTCTAGTTAGTTAAAAAGTAGCTGTTGGCGGTAGCTTTTATAGTTATTAGGTAAACGCAGAGGTTAAATTCTATTATTTATTAATACTTTATTAATGCGTCTAGTATTATAGATGTTAAAGTTATAATGAAAGTTGTAAAAAGCTTATTTAGTAGCAAGTTTATTCAACATGTTGTGTATGTTAATAGTTTAAGTGTAGTAATAGTATATTATCTTACTAATCTCTTCTTACGTAAATACAACTTTAGTAGAAAGACTTTATAGTAGCTTTATAAGAAGTAAAAGCGTATTAAAACAGCTATTAAGTAGCTAAGATAAACTAATAAGCAGGAGGATTTTGTAAGTTACTTTTAAGAATAAAAGAGCTATGCTTAGATAGTAACGCTGTTGTTGTATGTCTACATCTAAGTATAGGCGCATGCTAGAAACGCCGCAACTGCAACACCGCTAAAATAGCAATAGAGATAGTTATTAGTTAAGACAGTTAGTTAGAGGGATATTGCGCATCTTTGTTTCTGTCTAAACATGCTAGAGCGACACACCAATTGCGTGCTAGTAATGCTAAATAAGGGGGCATAAGCCCAGATACCTGTTGTTAGCAGTAAATCCTTTTTTACTAAAAAGGTGTCTACAAAATGTGTAGTCACATCAAAAGGTTGTCTTAAAAAGCCGAAGCTAGATTACGTAGTTATAGCATCTTTCTTTACTAAGTAAATACTTAGTATTTAAAATACTTAACTGCATTGCAACAATTTACCTAAACTGCTAAGATTATAAAAGCAATTACTTTAGCATTTTATGATAGCTTTGTTTAAAGACACCTACAAGAAAGAGATTAATTAGCTTAAGTAAAAATAAGACTTAGACTAACATATTAAGAGAAGAAGAAAATAAATTACAAACACACATAAAGTAGGATTAGACTTATAAGTTTGATTAAGACAGCTTCTTTCTTAAATGCAAGGCTTAGATTATTATTAAAAGTCATTTTGAAGAAAAAAAACTTTATTAATTTAATATATGCTGCTACGTTAGTAGCTAAGTCCTTCTAAGCAGCAATAAATTTTGCCACTAAGAAAAATCTAGAGATTAAGGAATATAATATTATAAAAGCACTAGCTTCGGCCTTTTAAGACAACCTTTTGATGTAACTGTACATTTTGTAAATACCTTTTCAATAAAAAAAATTTATTGCTAACAATAGGTATTTAGGCTTATGCCCTCTAGTTAAGTGTTACTAGCACGCAATTATTATGTTGTATGTTGAGACAGAAACAAAGATGCGTGATATTCTTTTAACTAAATGTCTTAACTAATAACTATTTACTAATAACTGCAACTTCTGTTGTCTTTGTTGCTATCCTAGCAGTGTTGCAGTTACGGCGTTTCTAGCGCCTATACTTAGATGTAAACATATAACAACAGCGTTACTATTTAAGCATAGCTCTTCTATTTCTAGAGGCAACTAATAAAATACTCCTACTTGTTAGTTAGTCCTAGCTACTTAATAGCTGTTTTAATACGCTCTTGCTTTTTATAAAGCTACTATAAGGTCTCTCTACTAAATTTGTATTTACGCTAGAGGAGATTAGTAAAATAATATACTATTACTATACCTAGAATATTAATATACGCAACATATTTAATAAACTTGCTGCTAAACAAGCTTTTTACAACCTCTATTATAACCTTAATATTTATAATACTAGACGCATGAATAAAGTATTAATAAATAATAAAATTGAACTTCTACATTTACCTAATTACTATAAAAGCTACTGCTAATGGCTTTTTTTTAACTAACTAAAGAGGCTACTTAATAAAAGTAAACGCAGGCTTTATAATCTACTACTATAGCTTTTTACATAGTAACTTAGTAAGGTTTAACTTTACTTAATATAAGCTATTAGTCTTTTTGTTAAATATAAAAAAGAATAGTTTAAGTATTATATTAATTATATACAAGTTGTTCATATGTAGTACTATATAGTATAGAAAATTTAAAAAGTAAAAAGTAGTAAATAAAAAGCTTTTATAACGTAATGCAGGCTCCTACTGCAGTAACGTATGTATTTTTACCCTCCTTTACCTCCTCTACCTTTATCACAATCTTGTTGCTAGCTATAAGCTAGCAATTACTGTTAAACACGTTTTAATTAGTGTTGTTTTTTAGTATTTTTAGCAAATTTTTTAACCCTAATTTTGCTTAGTAGTCTAATCTTTTCTGCTCTAAGCGCTTAGCGCGTGGACCTTATCTACTTACTATTTAAATTCTGTTAACTACACATAATCTTTTTTTAACTTTTGCAACTAATTGGTAGAGGGTAGCTGCTTTTTACTTTTTTAGAAAACCTATCTTAACAACAACAACAACCACTACCTTTGATACCTTAAAAAATAAATAAAAGCATTTCTTAATACACTAATTATAGCAGATAACTTAGTAATTTGTAAATTACTAAATAGCTTTAAAAAGCTCAGAAAGTGCGTCTAGCTTAACTCCGGACTATATAAATTATAAAACTTGCTCCTATACTAGTGTAAAAAGTTTTTAGAATTATTAAAAAAAGTTAAACTAATTGCCTTACTAAAGGAGCCCTATCTATTCCTGAATTAAGAAAAGATAATTCTAGTTTTATTTTATATAAACAATCTTCTACTGAACTTTGCAGAATAAATAAAGTAGAAAGTATTAGATTTCTATTTAAAAGTTTTAAGCAAGTGAAAAATACACAAGCGAAAATTAGTTTAATAGTTTTCAAGTATTTAAGTATTCAACAATAATAAAAAGTAGATAATTTTGCTTATGCATAATATATATATTAACAAAATTACAAAGAAGTTTAAGCTAGAGAATATTAGCTTTCTAAAGACTCTACTACTGCTAGAGAAGGTAATTAAGAACACTAGCAAAGCAATTAAGCAAAAGATTAAGGCCTACTAAGAAAAAGTTATATTGGTAGTGTACATAGCTTCTCTGCTTTAACTAAATATTACTTACTTAATCTTAGAGCTTCTACACTTCCTTACAAAATTTAGTTATTAGCATGTAAATGCTATTAAATATGTAATTATATACCTTTATTAAAAAAAATGAGATGTTATTTGATATAGTAACTACAGTACTCTAGATTTAATCATGAAGGTAATGCTTATTTTGCAGATAATTAAGAAACATATTTATTAACTAATAGATACATAGCTATCTCATATAGTAGTCTATTATATTAGAAGGCGGCTTAGTAGACAATAGTAAGTTCTGTAACTACTAAAGCCAAGTTACTTGCCTTTAAGAAAGCTACTTATAAGGCTATAGCTCTTTAATATTTCTTTTGTAAGCTGTCTCTTAATCTAAAATAAGTTTCAATAGTCTAATACAATAATAAATAAAAATTAAGTTTTTAGTTAAAAAAAAATTAGATTAGCACTTAATAATGATATATAGATTTATAAAATATGTAGCTATAGCAAGTATTTGCTAAAAGATGATTTAAAATTTAGTATTTAGAAATAGTAATGATACTAGCTAAGAGACTAACTATGTTGCTTATTAAACAATAGTTAAGGAGTTTAAGTAGTTACTTAACCTTTAGCAACTTAAGTAATTAATTAAAAGCAATAATTATTAGAAAGGAAAGGATTAGTATTGAGCAGTAATATTTATATACTAGGCTAAGTCTCCTCTTAATTACTTAGAAAG
The DNA here is from genome assembly GCA_009289805.1 of Alternaria gansuensis. Taxonomy (NCBI): domain Eukaryota; kingdom Fungi; phylum Ascomycota; class Dothideomycetes; order Pleosporales; family Pleosporaceae; genus Alternaria; species Alternaria gansuensis. Next base: position 122,327 of record WBOK01000052.1, on the reverse strand, counting down.
AACAAGAGATTGAAAGCTAAACTAACTAAAAACTAAAAACTAAAACTAAAAATAAGCTTACTAATAAGCATTAACATTATTGTACTTGCTAAACTCTATTAGCAGGTCTTGCTTAGCCTTTTAAGCCTTAGTAAGCCTAAGCGCATTATTATCTATCCTAGCTTAGATAGTAAGGGACTAGATGCGTGTAGCATAAAGACGCGAATCTAATCTATCACTTTTATATATAGAATTGTAAGATAATTGTTAGCTTACCTTAGCATACTTATATCTATATAATTAAAATATATAGCGATTAGGACAACGTTAGAGGCAAGAGCAGTTTAAATATAGAGCAGAAGAAGGTAGTACTCTACAAGTATGCTCTTATGAAAGGGTAAACTAATGTAAAGAATACTACTATTACTGCTATTACTATAGCTATTATATATTATAAGCTAGCTGTTAAATAAGCTGCCACACAGGTTAACTATAAGCATAAGCACTATAAAGCTGCGCATTATAAGGCTGTTGTCTAAAAAAAAAACCTTATTTTAGACTTATAGCCTGCTAAGCAGGCTGTGTATAGCGTAATAATTCTTAGTATTATATTTTAGATTAAAGACGCTTACTAGAGCAGGAGCAGAAGCAGGTAGCAGGAGCTAAGCGGCAAGACTGCAAGATAATATTTCTTTAGTGCAGCAGTTCTTAATAGGAGGCTTCTGCATAAAAGGCTTTCTAGTAAAGGTAACTCTGCTATTAATCTCTTTACAGCAAGCAATAATATTACTTAGCAACCTGTGCTTGTTACCCTAGTACTTATTATCGTTCTATCCTTAATTACTAGTTAGAAGTCTAAGCAAGAAGCTTAAATAATTAAAAACTTACTTCTGTGATTTTATATTTAGCTATAAAATAATAAGTAAAATTATTATTAACAGTATAGCATGTGTAAGACAAGCAGCTACTATAACAAGTGCTACTTTGACTACTAGTCTAAACTTAATTAGAGCAGCACTTAGCGTATAAACTATTAAGCAAATTCTTTATATAGAGCTTACACAGAAGAACGTAAAGACGTAATATACTAGCTCAAAAGCTTATAGGCGCCTTTTTCTAAGTAGATAAAGGCGCAGTGTGTCTTATAGACAGCTAAATAAGCGTTTATAGGCTATTACTATTATTGTGTTACTCTTTTCTTAACATTGCTGAAGCAGTAATATACTTTAACTCTTAGATAGGTATTAAAATAGTTTTGCTCCTATGCTAGCTTAGCATTTTAGTAAAGCTTTTAGTTTAATTAAAATATAAATAAAGGCTTCACAGTAGACTTGATTTAATAAGCAAATAAATTAGTCTTTAAGCTAAAGTATCAAACACTTTATAATACGCGTACAAATTAATAAGAAAAAGCAACTAACTTTTATATTTTTAAAGTTTAGCTGCTTGCTAAATCCAATTATCAAATAAGCTTTAACGCGCGTAATGCTTGTACTTAGTACTATTTTTACATTGCTAGCAAAGGCTTTTTAAGCAACGCTTATGCTTATTACTATTAGAGGCGGACTACATTAAAGAGATTAGTAGCTAATTAGTAAAGAAATGGAAAGCAATAAAGCTTACTATATTAATAGTAATAAAGGTGTGTTAAAAATCAGGGGGACTTAGTAATTGATATTGTAGTAATGCATAAGGTTTTAAAAAAAGTAGTAGGTATAATAAGTATTTGTATCAAATGCCTATAGACTAATTACGCAATCTCTCGAGCGTATTTAATATTTTAATATTATAATAAGACTAAGCTGCTTATTTAATTAAAAAATCATTTAAATATTACAACAGGATACAATGATTAGGCAGTAGAGCTAGGATTTTGAAAAGACCTATTAATTAACAACGTTAATGTAGTAAGGATCAACTCTTTGCTTATAGCTTATATTAAGAGTTTTTCTAACCTAAAGAGTGTGATAGAGTATTGACACGCGGATTACCCTATTGCTTAGATAATCCTAGTAAGCTGTTTACGTAACGGCCCCGCTAGCTTCTACATAAACGGGCTAGATCGTCTTATATCTCTTTAGTAGTTATTGGGCACTTTGTTGTGGCACTTAGTTAATTAATACACTTACTTTCTACTTAGGTGATCGAGCAATTGCTCTTTCTTAGCTCCCATATCTTTAATATATATATTAATTTATTCTTTATTAGCGTTTTATAACCTATGATGTAGTTCCTGTTAGACAAGAAAATTGTTCTACTTAGCCTATCTAATAGGGGCTTTCTTAATCTAGAACTGGTACTTAATATAAATATTAGTAGAAGATAGCTAGTTATTCTCTCTAAACCTATTAGAATAACTAGAAAGAGTGTAAGAAGTAGTAGTAAGATTATCGTGTAATTTACAAATCTTTTTTTCACATTTTCATCGCATGTACTTCAATTACACTTTTTTAAACTATATATAATAGGGTATAATAGTACAATAACGGCAAATATTTAGCTTGGTAAAATCCTAAAGAAGAAGTAGTAAGGGAATTTAAACTTATTTTTCCTCATAAATTGGCTTTATTAATTAGAAATTAGGAACTGCCTTATGTGCATTATCTGTCTAGTTAGTCTTGTCTTCCTATCTCTTAATAAAACTATTTAATAATTTAATGCCTACGTGCATGCGCTAGCGTAGATACACTAGCACATACTAAGAGAATTCTGGTAGTATCTTTATATAGTGGTTTTTGTTCTTATTGTTCAACAAGACACACTTTAAATTATCTTAGTACCAAGGCGTTTTTCTATTAAACGCTTAAGATTAAGGTTAATATGCTTAGAGTAAGTTTAATTGCCCTTCTTATTATACTTAGCATAGTAAAAGTAAGATTTTAGAGTATACTCTTTGCAGAGCGTTACGTATTATAAATAGTATCCTAAGTTAGTATATATAGCTTGTTAAATAAGCAAGTAGTATATATTACGTAACTACTTGAAGTTCAGATTCCTGTCTATGCGTTATAGATAAAAGCTCTTTATTTTAAAGGTGTCTAAATAATATCTTCTAGCTAGCTGTTTTTTAGTAGCTATATATTGGCGTTAGTAACAATACCTTTTCTATGTTAAATTTCCTCTGCCTTTCGTTAAAAGTCTATAGTATTAACAATCTTTTTTTAATCAAGGATAATGTAGATGTTAAATTTAGATAACTATAATCAGTAGCTGAGCAGATCTCTACATTACTTTGTTAAGCAATACTTGCTAGAAAAAAGCTTAAAAATAACTAAGTGTAATTGAAATTTGTGTTAACAGCTCTGTCCTATATACAATAAGAGTACATACCTGTTAAGCATATTAGAAAGTATAGCTATCTTAAATAAACTTATAACGCTTGTAGTAGTGCGTTCATAAAAAAAGCATACTCACTTATATAATAAGTTATTAGAATTAGGTAGTTCTCTAATGTTAACCTTACATTACTAATCCCTATTAACCTTAACGTGATTAAGATCAGTAATTAGCTTCTTGGCGTACGCTTACTGATATAGCTTAAAAAATGTAGAATCAAGATTTTAATATTAACACCCTATGTATAAGATCTATTATTTCTAATTTCAGGTATCTAGCTCAATATCTTCGTAGAAAGCATTATTAAGCTTAGTATCTAGCTGTGTAGCTGCTTATTAGTAGGCCAGTGTTGCCTTTAGACCACAAGAGCTTAGTAAAAGCAGTAGAGTAGAAACTTATTAGTTATAAGCCTAAGCCCTAACTTATTCTGCCTAGACGTTAGCAGCATTATGTCTTTATTATACAATAGTAATTTTGTTTATAAGCTTATGCTCCTTTACTATTGCGCATTTACTTAGTCTTTTGCTGGTAGAAATTTCTATAAATTGCCTTAAGTATTTAGTTATAACTAATAGGCTGTGAGTTCCTAGAGTGCGAGAGTTAGATACCATAAGGTTACTATAGCAATTTATCGATTAATCTTTATATAGAGTCCTTTTTAGTTTAGTAGTAGATAGAATAAGTATACTATATGTTAGATGCGTTTTTACACTACAATGCTTAAGTTTATTACTTAAAGTGTTTTGTATAAAATAATGCTAACTGGTTTTAGGGTCTACAAATTTAGCTATGTACAGATAGGTGACAAAAAAAAAGAAATCAAAATAGTTATTGCTTTTAAAGCTTCCTATTTCTATAACTAGAAGGGCTATACTAGTCAATATAAATATATAGATATTTTGACAATGCAGCTTTACTACTACTTAGTCAGATAGCAACATATATTGTTCTTCACCTTAGTTCTTTAAGTTAATCTAATTTACTGCTTCAGCGTTAAGGAAGTAAGCGGCGTTCTTAAGATCTATACACCGTAGCACAATAGCTATGTCTAATAATTTTTAGTAGTTAATTAGCGTGTAAAGCATGTAGATACTGTACTAGTGCACAGGCTGGTGCCCTACTGCACACTAGGTTAATGCTTAACTACCTTATCTTAAGGTATATAACCTCTTCTGTGTATCGCAGACAGGAGTTACTATCTATTATCTAATTACTTTATAACTCAACTCCTGCACTGTGTTATCAAAAAGGCGCCTCCTTCTACGAATAGTTTCTATACTAACCTACAATAGAATTTTTATCTTACTAACCTTGTTCTTGCATAATCTAACCACTAGTAATCTCCTGCCTTTGTAGCAGTATGTCTTTATACACTCCAATATCTATACAAATAGCAAAGCTAATAAAAGTAGGCTTTGTTACTTAGTGCACAAAAGAACTAGTGCATAATTATTGTAAGAACAATTTGATAATTTTACATAAGCACAAAACTTAGAAGATTTGAAAAAAAGCTTAAATTCTAGAGATTACTACTAGCTATACTTCTAGAGATTTAGCACTATCCTCTACTACATACTACATTAACGACTATATTACTTAAGTTAGCACTAACAACTAATAAAAGAAAAACAAAAATCGACTAATGCTATAAACACGAATAAGTAAATGCTAAGTAAAAGTGTGTTTAGCAAAATAGAGGCAGTAAACTATTTAGTAAAACTAAAATCTTAATTGCATTAGATATATAGTCAATATTAGATTGTTTTAGCTTTCTTGTAGTTAAGTGTTACAAGTAACAGGAAGGATTCTCTCCTTGACGTACGAGCGAGGGTTGAAGGTCAACCAGCCACGACGCCAGAAGGTAATGATCAGCGCGGGGCGCCGATCACGTGATTGCCATCCCGCCAAGGCCAATAGCAGGACAAAGGCAACAAGTATAAGAATGTAGTAGATCTTATTATTATACTTATTATAGTTAACTTAAATAGTTTATCTCTTATACAGATTGTTAACTAGTTATTTTATTTTTTATAAAATTAGTATTACTTACTTTTAGTTAATATTAATAACTTTTTTTTACTTAAAATTACTCCTACAATACCTTATAAACTACTATATATATTAGCCTTGCTCTAATATAAACTAAGTCTAAATAAGTGTAGACTAACTTTGTATAACACTTTAACTACTAAAAATTTTAGTAAACGTTTTAATTAATAAGTTACCTAATTAAAATTTAGATTAGTATTCTAGAGAATTACTTAAAATAGTATAGCATAGAGTCTAGAACTCTCTGCGCCAAACTAACTAACATTTAAAAATAATAAGATGCTTAATACATTTAACTCTAACACTAAAAATAACTTAAAAATATAAAAAATAAAAAATCTTAAGTAATAAGCTTATATTTAGGCACAGCAATTAGCCTTAATAATAAATATAATTAACTAGCTCTTAAGTTAGCTAATAGCTACTTTAAATAAATAAACTGTTACTATAAAAAAACCTAAGATAGCACTGCTAGAGAAGTATAGAGAGGATAAAGAGAAACTACAAATATTTTTTACTTATATTAACTTATACTATAAGTATAATAAGGTCTCTACTAACTAGAAAAAGATCTTTATAGTAAGCACGTATATAAAAAATAAAGCTTTTAACTAGATACAACCTTATGTAAATAATTACTTGCTAAATATAGAATATAAAAAAGTCAAGGCTAAAATATAGGCCTTATTTTTAAGTTAGATAAAGTATAAATAAAAAATAAAACACATTTTTAAAGAAATAAACGCTAAGAACTAGACTAAAAAAAAGATGACTTGCCTAAGGTAAACTACGTTAGTATTAGTATATATAGCAGAGTTTAAGCAACTATAAGCACAAATTAATTAAGATAATAAAGCACTTTAAATAGTATTTAAAGCAGGCCTAAAAGAAAATTTTAGGAATAGCTTAGTATACTATAATAAGCTTAATACTTTATACGCTTTAATTAATCTAGCTACGCGCATTAACAATAGGCTTTAAAAATAACATAATTAAAAGAAATACTTCTAACCTAGCCTAGCTAATACAAAATAACAACGCGGTAGGTATAATAAAAATAGCAACACTATTATAATTAGTAAGGTATAAAATAAGGCTAAAGATAGAAATACTTAAAAGAAAAAGTAAAAGAGCCTTTTTAAGAAAGAACACTAAAAGCGTTATAATAATAAAGTATATTTTGAATATAGTAAAGTTAGACACTTTGCTAAAAACTGTAAAGAAGAACAAGTTAAACAGGTAGCTATTAAGATTAGGATAATTAGATAGAGAACGCTGTACCTAGCTTAGATAGAACTAGATAACAATTTAAGTAACTTAGACCTCTATAAAAAGGCATAATTAATAGATAGCTATAAAATTATACTATAACTAAAACTAGACAATAAGGTTCTTACTTTAAGCAAACTTAAGCTAATAAATTAAAAAGTTAAAGATAAAGTTATGCTAAAATAATTAGCTAATAACTAATATTAAGTGTGTAGAACAACAACGCACTACGCTAATAAATGTATAGTTTAAGTAAGAATTATAATAACTAGCAAGGACGCTAAGAAAGTTAGATATTAGGTAATATACTAACAACTCTACTTTAATAATCTAGTAGCTAAAATTAAGGACTAAGAAGCTAAAAAAGTAAAAACTACTAAAGAATATAAAGAGTTGTGTTAGTATCACTGTAAGCTTAATTATAAGTTCTATAAAAAAGATAAAAAAAAATATAGAGTAAACTATGACTAATGCTACTACCTAAACTTATAAGTAGATAAATGCTTAGTAAATAAGTGTTACTTCTACAAACCTAAGAAGGTAGAAATCTACTACTAACTCTTATAGACGTAATGCAGGGATAAATGCGAATACTATTAATAGTAACTTAAAAAGGCATAATATGTAAACAACTATTATTATGTTACCTTATTATTTAATATCTGTAAGGCAGGAGACTACCTAATTTATAAAGCTAAAAAGCTAGAACTAAAAAAATAAGCCCTAAAGCAAGAGATACTTTACTAAAACTTTTATTAGAGCTTCTATTTTAATAATAGCTGCTCAGTACACTACAGCACTAAGTATAGTATAGGCTACTTTTTTAAAAAAAAAAAAGTAGGCAGGCAAAAAACTAAGATGCAGCTAAAGACAGGGCTATACTAGTAAAGGCATACCTAAGATAACCCTAAAAAAGGTACAGGATACTAATAGTTAGGCAAAGTAGTTGCTTATAACTATATCTATACAAAGTTAAAAATTCTATGCGCTTATAGATAGTAGGGCTATAAAAATAATAATTTCTCTATAAGTAGTAGAGAAATACAAAATACTGTATTAAATTAAGAGGAAACTAATCCTAATAATATTCGCTAACGAGAAACTTATAGGATATAGAGACAGCATGCTATAGTAAGAAACTAAGTTAACAAAGCTATAAATAGTAGGCGTACAGTGCTAGAAAAATATTAATATAATAGATCTAGAAGAACTAGATATGTTAATAAGTTATAATTAGCTAAACGTACATAACCCTACTATTAATTAGCAAATAAAGATAATACTTAAAAGAGAACTTATATATAAGGTTGCTAGAGTACGCAAAGAAATACGCCTAATAAATTAAAGCTTACTTTAAAACAAAAGATTTAGTAAGATTTTGCCATATAAGATTAAAAGAATTTATGTAAAGGACCTTTCGAAAATAGGAGTTATATAGATAAGATAAGTCGCGACAATAAAAGAAGAACTTTTACTACTAGAAATACTAAGAAAGTATTATACTAATAAGTTTAAGGAACTTTTTAAGGAAAACAAGGCTATAAAGCTAGTAGACTATTAAGATTAGGATTACGAGATTATTCTAGATAAAAGAGTTAAGCTAAGCCTAAGAATAATGTATTTAATATTGCCTAAGCATAATGCTAAGCTAAGGCATTACATCTAGATGAATTTAAAGAAGAGATTTATTTAACTAAGATTAAGTCTAATAGCGTTACCTATCTTGTTTGTAAAGAAGCCTGATAGGAAGTAGTAACTATGTATTGACTTTAGAAGGTTAAACAGCGTAATGTAAAAGAATTAATATTTTTTACTACTAATTATAGAGCTTATAGATTAACTCTAAGGAGCTAAGTAGTTTACAAAATTTAATATTTAGGAAGAATTTTACTAAATTAGGATTAAAGAAGGTTATAAGTAGATAACGGCGTTTAAAATAAAATACAAACTATTTAAATACACAGTTATGCCTTTTAGATTAATAAACGCACTAGCAACTTTCTAATTAGTTATTAATAACGCGCTCTATAAATACTTTAGAACTTTTGTTACAGCATACCTAGACAATGTAGTAGTGTACTTTAGTAGAGCGCTTAAAGAATATATTAAGCATACTAAGAATAGGCTGGTGGGGTATAGGTTGGGTTGTGGTTGGGGTCTGACGTAAGCTAACCCAACCCTAACCTAACCTATACCTACGCTAAGTTACGCTTAGCGTGGGTATAGGTTAGGTTAGGGTCGCACAGACTAGTAGTTATAGTTGTAGTTAAGTTGTATAGACTAGTAGTTGTAATTATAGTTAAGTTACACTGACTAGTAGTTGTAGTTGTAGTTACGTGCATAGACTATAAGTATAAGTTAAGTTGTAGTTGTAGCTATAATTAAGTTGTAGTTACGTGCTATTTATAGTAATAAATAGCTATGTTAAACAAGTAAAATTAGGAAAAGTAAGCTAAGTAAGCACTAATTTAGTTACATAGTCTATGCAATATGACCTAACTAAAACTATAATTTAACTTATACCTAGGCTAGTAAATAAGTTGTAAGTATAAGTTAGATTATAGTTGTAGTTAGGTTATATAAACTAGAGTTAAGTTATAGTATTTAATATTTATTACTAGTTAAAGTTAAAAGATAGTTAAAACTTTACTACTATAGTTAATTATTACAGCTTAAAATTATAGTAACGCTTAAGCTTTAAGGCGCTACTGCTTTTATACTATAAGTAAAAAGTTCTCTTATATAAGCTTATCTTCTACTGTTTCTTCTTCTAGACTATATATACTATCTTTAGGCGCTAGAAGCTTAAATATATTATTAATTTTATTATATAGTGCTTTGAAGCTAATATTTTTATTTTATATAAAAATTTCTTGCGCCTTTAAATTTAAAGAGATAGTATTTTAAAAAATTATTATTTACTATATAGTTAAAGCTAAAAGGTAATACATTTAATTACTAATAACATTTTTTGCAGTATTAATAACGCGCTTAATACTAATACTAGTAATTAAGATTGCTAATATATCTTTTATAACTTAAGATAGCTAAAGATAAGTATTTTTATTTTATTACTACTACTTTAAAATATTAAATAATATCTCTAGTTTAATGCAAGAAGTGCTAAAGTAGAATTTTTTTTTTAATTGAGTAAGGCTTTTTATCTTTTCTTTTTTTAACGTAAAAAATATTTAACTTAAAGTAAAAAAGCTATTAAAAGGTAATTGAGAAGTAGGCCTTTAAAACTATTTAGAACTAAGTATTCTTTTCAAAAAAGAAGTAAAGACTAGTATTTAATTTACCCTTCTACTATTATTATATTAATTACGATAGTTAGAAAACTATTTATAATATATATACTTGTTTTAAAGTTTTTATGTAGAATTCTAGTAAGCTAATTAGCACTTCTCTAGAATAACAAACTATAATAACTATACTTTATATATAGTAAGCTTTTAAGTTAGATCTAGAATAGCTGCGCAGTTAAATAGAAACTTTTGCTTAGCTAATATTTTTACGTAGTACTTACTAAGTTTTTTTTCTTTATTTACAGTAGCTTATACTATTATAGGCTACTTTATAGTGTAACTTTTAATATCTTTATTAAAATTATTAGATATTAAGTTTATAAAATTAAAAAGACAGTTATATATAAGCTAAATATATTAGACTTAGAGCTTCTAGTTCTTACTTAGAAAGATTATAGTGTTCTTAAACTACTTAAGCATCTTTATAATTACCTTAATATAGTGCTACTTAATAGAAGAGAGTTAGAAACACTTAAAGTTATTATAGTTAATCTTTTTTATATTGTTGTTAGGGTTAATAATAACATAAGTACTTCTTTTTATTACTATTTTTTATACTAGCTATTTATTAATATATTTTAAAAGCTTAAGCGCGCGCATATATATATTATATATTAAGTTCTTTTAAGTCTTTATATTACAAATAACAGAAAGTTGTTCTCTTCGTAGTAGATATTATTAAGTAGAAAGAAATTACTTAAATTATTATAGTAACGCGTTAATAGTAATGCAAATAGCTTAGATCTTAATAGTAGTTAAAATATAAGAATTAAATATAATAAAAGTATAAATACCTTGCAAAATATATTCAGAAAAAATATTTTATACTTAATTACATTAACATGTTGCCTATATAAGATATCTCTAGGTCTAACCTATATAGTAGCAGCTAGTTAGAAATATTAGATTATCTCTTAAACTACTAAGTTAATAATATAAGCTAGGCATAATTTTTAAACTTTAACTAAATGCTACTAGTGCAGGTAGCATAGTTCTAGTAGGGAGATTTACTATCTAGATTTTAAGCCTAGCTAGTTATACTCTACTACTTATTTTATAAAGTTATAATTTTATTTCTTTTTTCTTGTATAGCTTCTTAAGGTAGGTATATTAATAGATCTAACTTTTTCTACCTTTCTCCTTAAATAACCTAGCGTCTGCTTATTTAGAATTAGTAAAGGTTTTATAAAAGCTTATAGATATGTTTAGCTATAATATATAAGTAAATAGCGTTTAGTTTAAAAATGTAATAAAAAGCTGTAATAAATTATTGCTATTACTAACGTACAGCATATAAATGTCTGCTCTACAACTTTAATAGTATATAGGCTATACTTAGTAGGCCTTTAGCAGACGCGTATATAGCAGAACTAAGATTAACTTATTTCTTTAATTACGTACTATGTTAGGCGCTTTTTAATTAAACTTTATTAATTTAAAAGACGTTAGAATAAAAGCAGTATAGTTATAAAGTTATATAAAAATTTTTACATTATATAAACTATATTAATTAGCTGTAATGAGCGCTAATTAATGCTAATAACTTAGTACAGAAAGACTACTATAATTAATCTAAAAAGCCTTTAAAGTCTGTAGAATTACTAGAATCTATGTTTTTATTTTAATTTTTATTCTTAACTTTAGCTTATAATCCCTGCTACTACTTTTTAGTTTTATACTTATCCTTATATTAATTGTAGTACATATTAATATTAAAATTATTATTAACCTCTTTCTTGCATTTATTACTATTATATCCCTTAATATATAGCTTGTTACTGTATAAGATAGTATTGTTGCTTAGTCCTAAAAACTTATATACTAGCAGAGGCTTAAATAGTTTATACTAGTTAGTAAGTATATGTAATAAAAAGATATGTTATAACTTACTTCTAATCTTTACTTTCAGCAACAGCTAACTTCTCTAAATTTATATCTTTAACAAAGTTTTACTATTTTTTTAAGCTTATTTGCTTTTATTAGTATTAGTATAAAGCTTTGCTAATCTTTTATTATAAATGCAACGTATAATCTTTTTAAGAACACTACTAAAGTCATAAGTTTAAGTATATATACAACTTTAGCTGCTATTATTTAAACTCTTTATTGCTTATAATGCCTTATTTAAGATTCTTGCGTACTGTCTTATATTAACTTTATAGTATACGTTTTTTTATTTTTTATCAATTTAATTTAAGGTTATTGATAGCTAATTATTTATTTATAAGTAAGTATAACTCTGTCATAAATAACTATATTAACTTACTACTTTTCTAGGCGTTGTATTACTTTTAGTTAAGTACTTCCTATGCTGCTTTTATTATTTTTTTACGCCTTTCTACACTAGCATTCTCATATAATTCTATACTTTCTATTCTTTCTTTAATTAGTATATAGTAGCGTAATTAGCTATATATACGTTTTGTAAGGCCTTTATCTAAAAATTAAGTTAAGCTATATAACTTCTTTGCGTAATAGCTTAACAACTAAAGCTTAATAATTTCTTTATTAAGACTTTTACATTTTTAAAGCAACCTTTTTTTAAACTACCTTAGCCGCGTTACGTAAGTATATTATTAATTTTATCTTCTTTATATTTATAACTTTTTACAATTTAGTATACGCTATAATTAATAGCTGTATTAAATAATTATATAAGCTTTTCTTACTTATCACGTTTAAAACCTAGTAGCACTAAAATTAGAATACGCAGAACTAAGCCTATAAGACTAATACTTAGCTCTTCTTTAATTATTATTATTGTAATAGATATAATAATAAACTGTAATTAGTTAATTTTAGTTGTAGTAGTTAAATAGTAGATAGAGATATAGAAATATTACTATATTGTAGCTAGTGTGCCCTGTACGCCCCTACTAAAGCTAACTAAAAATTAATATTTTTCTTATATTTAGGCACCCTACTAATTACTACTTACTAACAATGCACCCTAATATGTTGTATTATAATAGCTTTATATTACGTTTACTTGCCCACCCTATTGCTGCAAACATAATTAACAATAATTCTACATGCTTACTACAAATTTTAATAACTTTATAACTACTATAATAGCGCGCACTAAGCAAACTACGTAAGCTTTAACTAGTATTAAGGCGCCTATAAAAAATTTGTAACTAAAGGCTAGTTAAAAGCTACTTTCATTATTTATAAAGGCTAGAGCTGTTAAAAAAAATTATTAATATAAGCTAGGTAGTAAATTATTATAGTCTTTCGTTTTAATTAAATACTAATAGCGTATAGCTATTACGCTAAAAGAAATTAAAAAGTAGTAAAAGTTAACTAAACTATTACTGCGTAAACTTCTATTTAGCTGTCTTAGTTGTATGATTATATATACTTATTACTCTAATTTGCGCTTTTAAGTAGAGGCAATTTATACTCTTTAAGAGTTAGCTAAAGCGTTCTTAGTTAGCTATTTTAAAAGTATTATAACTACTTTTATTATTTTGAAATTTTATACTAATAAATATAAACTATAACCTTAATGCTATTTATGCAAAGAGTGTTACTATTTAAGCTAAAGATTTAAAAATAGTAGTTAAATACTATAAAAAGTTTAGTAATAACTTTACGTTCTTGTAGCTTTCTACAAAAAGACTACATAGCTAGTAGTTAGAGTTCCTTTAGTATATAATAATATAAAAATGCTTTTTTAATTACCTTTTATATTGTAATAACTAACTTTATTAACAACTATAATATAACTACTACATGTAGTTATAGTTAGGTTAAGATTGTAACTAAATTAGTGCTTACTTAGCTTATTTCTCCTAATTTCTTTAAATAGTAGGAAGTTTATTTGTTAGAACTACTACACTAGATTAAGGTTTTTACTAATTACTAGAACTTAGCAGGGTTTATAATAATAAAGAAACCCAATTAATAATAAGTTTAATAGGCTAAGCTGTTAGCTTAGTTTAACTTCAAGATAACCTACTGCTCTAGAATACTTAATAAAGCTGTAGATGCCCTAAGTAGGAGATCTAACTTATGTAGGGAAAGTTACAAAGAACTATATAATGCTATATTTAAAAAGATGCCTAATAGTATACTATGTTATAACTAGCTAGAACTAGCTAAAGTAGCTACGGTGGCTAAGCGGGTAGAAACGCTACAATAACAGTAGTAGTAGAAAGCAGCTAACTAGAAGTTTAAGCCTAAAAAGAATAGCTCTAACAAACTACTACAAAAAAAATAAGAGTACTAAAATATATTTTGCAGAAACTAAATATATATACTTTTATATATAAAATTAAGTCTTATTAAAAAACTGTATAGGTCCCTAAAATACGGACATGCAGTAATTAAAAAAATAGTTAAATAACTAGCTAAGATATTTGCGATACTACGCTTGTAAGTAAAGGTATAAGATGTCCTAGGCAACTATTTAGCTTATTACTAGAATAAGCTTAAGAAAAATAAGCCTTATAGCCTATTCTAACTCTTATAGCTACTATCAAAACTATAAAGCAGCGTAATAATAAACTTTATAGTAATACTTTTAAATTTGTTAAAACTAAAATTAGCTTAACTTTGTAACACTATCTTAGTAATTATTAATTAATTAATTAAGGCAGCAAAGTTTGTGCCTATAAAAAAGACTATTATAGTAGAAGGCTGTGCGTATAAAGTTATAAAGGTACTAGTATTAAAGCATAAGATACTTAAAGAGTTTATTACTAATTATAATAAACTATTTACGTCTAAATATTAGAATACGTTTTTAGCAAAACTAAGTATAAAGAAGAAGCTATTAACTAGCTTCTACCTTAAAATAGACAGCTAGACAGAACAAATAAACTAGACACTAAAATAATACTTTATTATATACGCTAATAAGCTATAAGACAACTAAGTTAAACTTTTGCTAATAGCATAATTAGCTTACAACAGTAGAAAGTTAGCAACTATAAAGCACTTACTATACTATGTAAACTGTAGATATAAGCTAGCTGCTTATTAAACTTCAAAAGACATTAAGAGTATTATAGTAAGTATAAATAATAAGCTTACTTAATATAAAAGCTACACAAAGAATTAAGTAAGAATATAGCTTAAAAAAACTTTATAATAGCTAAAGCAGCTAATAAGTAAAGAATTAAGGAACAAACTTTTAATAAGAAGGATAAAGTTTTCTTATTATAACAGAACTTAAAAACTAAGCAACTAAGTAAAAAACTAAATAACCTTTAAGTAAGACAATTTAAAATCTTAAAAGAAATAGGCAATGTAAACTACAAACTCTAATTACTACTAAGTAGGCGTATTTACTTTGTCTTTTATAAAAAACTTCTAGAAAAAGCTCCTTTAAATACTAAGCTAGCTACTAATATAGAGCATAAAAATAATAAGTATAAGGTTAAAGAAATTAAGAACTTACAAAAAATTAGTTATTAGTTAAAATACTTAGTTAAATAGCAAAAATAGCTACAAAGCTAAAATACTTAAAAACTAAAAAAAAACTTAATAAACTATAAGTTATAGGTACTTAAGTACTATTGTAGATACCTAATGCAAAAAGAACTAAGTTTTTAAAAGAAAAAAAGTAATTAAAATAAAAATAAAAAAAAGCGTTAGCTTATAACTAGCCTAAGTTAGTTAATAATATAAGTAGTAATAGTTTAGTTATAAAAAAGTCTGTACTAAGGGCAAGGTTCCTTTTAGCTTATTTCTTTATATAATTTTAAAAGTCTAAAATTGCAAAATTATAATTAGCAAATAATTACTCTTACGCCTTAGTCTTTAGGAGTGCTAGCTTACTTTAAGCTGAATAAGCCTCTAGACATGTAACTATAAGGTGTTTCTTATACTTTTTATATAAACTTTCTTCTACTCTTTCTTAAAAATAAATAAACTACACTCTATTTTTATAGAAATCTAACTAGTATAATAACTAGTTACAGTATTTATAAAGTAGTAAAAGTTTTTTATTTTATACTACTTATAATAAAAAGCTATCTTAAGACCTAGCTCTTTTATATAATTAACATAAGTACAACACTTAAAAGTAAAGTTCTATAAGTAAGAATAGTAGATAGATAAAACCTTAGGTATAGTTAAAAAAGTGTAAAAAAAAAACAAGCATATAATATAATAGGCATACTAAGACTTTATATACAGCTAGTAATTTAACACATAGCATAAAATAATAATATTCTAGGGTATTAGAACAATACGCCTAAGAGGGGAAATAATGTTATAAGTAATAGAAAGGATTCTTTCTTTAACGTATAAGTAAGAGTTAAAAGTTAACTAGCTATAACGCTAGAAGGTAATAATCTGTGTAGGGCGCTAATTACGTAATTGCTATCCCGCTAAGGCTAATAGCAGGACAAAGGCAACAAGTATAAGAATGTAGTAGATCTTATTATTATACTTATTATAGTTAACTTAAATAGTTTATCTCTTACACAGATTGTTAACTAGTTATTTTATTTTTTATAAAATTAGTATCACTTACTTTTAGTTAATATTAATAACTCTTTTTTACTTAAAATTACTTCTACAATACCTTACAGACTACCGCATACCTTAGCCTCGCCCTAACACGGACCGAGTCTAGACAATTGTAGACCAAACCCGTGTAACATTAAGGGGGACAAAATTATATAAAAATGGAAATTTTAAGAGAAACTCCTTATTTATATACTAATACGCAGACAACATACTAGAGTTTCCATAGCTATAGAGGTACTACGTATACTTATAGACACTATTACTAGGTCTCGCCTTCTAGCTATTAATTTAGAAAATGCTAGCTACAATATAGTACTTAATTAGAAAATTCAATTAAAAATAGCAGATAAGGATGTTATCTAGAGCGCCTTAGAAAACACTATCCTATGCCAAGCTTTTATTATTAAGCTGGTAATTTTAGACATTAGCTAATGTCTTAAGCTAGTTAATAATGTAGAGATTAGGCCTGCGGATGTTTTACAGTGGCAACATAGTCAAGAAATTAAATAAATTAATTTTTTTCTCAACTTACTTTGCAAGGTGTTTGTACTTTCATAACTTGAAGTTATTATATTTTAACCACTTTTTAGATTTAAGCTTTTGTATTACTATTAGCACGTTACTACAGCAGTATAAGTAATATCTTACTACCTAACAACACTTACTACTAAAGAAATGTTTTTCTGTTATTTATAATGTAAAGACCTAGTAGAAATTATTTTAAAAGATATGCAAGCCCGCGCTTAAACTCGTAAAATATATTAACAAGCAGCTAGTATAGGGAATTGTAATTAAGTAGGTACTTATAAAATTATTATTTGTCTTATAATAATACTAATAAGATTAATTATTTCAATTTTAGGCGTTATAAGTTTTTTTTTTAAGTACCGCTATCTTAAAGTAATCATGGAATGCTAAAGCAGTTTGAGAACGCTATAAGAATTTGTAGTAAGAAATAAACGCTGCAAGTTAAATATATTTAGGCTATATAGAACTGTCTTTGTAATTTTATCGACTTATTTTTTAATAAACTCAATAAGGACGTAGAAAATTGCACTACGAAGTAGCCTATAATATTACAAGCTGCAGTAGATAAAAGCAAAGCAAAAATAAGTAAGTACTTTGTAAAAATAATAGCTAAGTAAAAGTTTTTACTAATATACGCAGCTATTTTTAATTTTGCTTAAAAGCTTATAGTGTATAGAGTGTTGGAGATTAAGCTACTTAGCTGTTTCTCCACAGGATCTAGGTGCTCAAAATCCCACCTGGAATCTACAATCAACCTACGCTTAATTGATTACTATAAGCTATTACGCTACTAGTACGACTTATCATGGTTATTATTTAATCTACAGCAACTACGCAATCTATTACATAAGATTATATAAGATTGCAAGATATTACATTATCTACTACGCAAGCTATTGCGTAAGTATAAATCTTTCTAGAATGCAAGTAACAGGTATATATAGACTGTAGTTTGGCTTATAGTTAGAAACTAAGTAAGAGCTCTTTAAAGAGAACAATTTAAATTGCAATAAGTAACTGCATAATATAAGTTAGTTTAGCACTCTCTTCCTTTAGTCTCTAATTTATTTCTCTTATTTTTATTATTCTACTTCCGCACCTTCTCCTTAATCTCTAGGTTTTAAGCCTAAATTAGGCTGCCTCTAAGTCTACTACAAACAAGTAGAAGGCAGAGACCTCTACCTCTAAGTTAATAGTAGAACAAGTAACTATATCTAAAGATTAAATCTGGAACAGGTTATAAGCTTGAAAGTTAATTTACAATAAGTTATAAGCCTAGAAAATTTAAAAAAATTTACGCAATAAAACTAAAAACATTAAGATGTTTTTATTTGCTTATATTATAAGCAAAGTAAGAACTAGTACTTTTTAAAGCTAGTTTCTTAGCAAGAGCTAAATTTATAATATAACAACTTATTAACACTAGTTAAAGAATTTAACTAAATAAATAATTAATTTGTAGCAAGAAAGATCCTGCTATAAAAAGTTTTTAAGTTAAGAGTAAACTAAGGTAAAAAGGTTAGAAACTCTTATACGCTAGCAATAGAAAATGAATTTAATTAGCAGCTACAGTTATTTATAGTAAAAATAGTAACAGCAGCTATACTAAGTGTTAAATAATTATCTACTTAGCTAATTATTCTAGGCTTAGGCTAGTAAATTAAGATAGGTAATAATAGTATTTTTAAAGTGCCTAAGCTTAAAGGCACCTCTAACTACAATATATAGGCACTTAAGAGTTTAATTAATTCTTGTATAATAAGATTGCCAGGATATTATAATAATTAATTGTAGTAAACTAACTAATTAGGACTATCTAGACAACTTTTAAATGCTTAAAAACTAAAAAGTAAAAGCCTTGTTTAAATTACGTTTTAGCTTTAAAAATAGTCCTCTATTATAGTTAAAAAATCTTTTTAATTTCTATTTTTTCTAAAATTACTTAAAGGAATTATCTTCTTAAAATAAATTTAGTTCTAATTTTCTAATATGTAGAGATTCTATTTATACTATACTAGATTAATATTTAAAAAATATAAAACCTTATTTATGAAAAGTTAATAGGCTAGTTTTCAGCCTTAAGACTAAAAATATTAAATTGCTTATTAAATTTGTTGCAGCTTTAATACTTAATAATTTAAGTTTAAAATTTAACTACTTAGTTACTGTAATTACCTTAAAGCTTTAAATTAAATAAAATAATTAATCTAAAAACAATTTGCAGCTAAATATTAAATAAGTCTAGACGTCTAAAAGCCTAAAAGATTAGTTCTAACTAAAAAGGCTACAATTACAAACATAATTAAAATAAATTCAAAAAGCTATACTAATAAAGGAGCTACAATAGCTTACTAGCTCCTTAATCTTAAGACCTAAAAATATCCTTCTTTTTCTAAAATTAAACAATAAAAAAAGTCTTAAAATAATTTATAATTACTGCAAAAAACTAAAATACTTAAAAAAAAATACTAGCTAAAAGATTCTAGCAAATCTCTAAACAATTATAGTAAGTTAAAAAATTGCTAATATTAATACTACTAGATCTACAGATATTATTAAATAAGTACTAAATAGTAGAGCAAACGCGTATATTTGCTACAAAAAAGATCTATTTTAAAACCTTTATAGTATAAGTAATACTTATATCAAACAAGGTAATATAGCTACACTACTACTTGTAATTATAAAAGAAGACGTTTATATTACTTTTACTAGCATAAATACATCTATAGTGCTAAAAGACGTACTTTTAGTACTAGACTTTAAAGTAAATTTACTTTGTCTGTACTAAGCTATTTAGAAAGGAGCTAAATTGTAATCTACTAGAGCTGACAGCCTAATTATTTAATCTAGTAAAATATTAGCTAAAAGGCAGTACACTTTAAAAACTGCTATATTTACTACTATTAGCAGTATTAAAAGTAATTTAGTCTTTACAGAAATTAATAGCTTAAAAGTAATTCATTAAATTAATTAAATATATTAAATATTTCTTCTATACAGGCGCTTTGACTATATTAGTAAAATAAGCTTAAATAAGCTTAGTAATAATACTTGTAGCATAAAATTAGAAATAAAAACTAGTAAAGCTTTTAGTAACTGCAAAATTTGCTTAAAAAGCAAATTTGCTAGCAAGATTAGTAGAAATATAATTACAACGCCTATAAATAAATTTAGTTATTACATTTACTGCGATTTAGAAGGACTTATTAAGCTAAAAACTAACAAAGGCTATAAGTACTATATTACCTTTCTAGACTATAAAACTAAATATCTAAAAGTTAATTTTTTAATTCTAGATTAGAGCTTGCAAATGTAGTTAAAGCCTTTATTAAAAGAGTTAAAGTATAGGATTAAAAGTAAATTAAGCTTATGAAATTAAATAATAAGCTTATTACACTAGATCTGCAAAAGCTCTTAAAAAGAAAATGATTTTTATTACAACATACTTCTTCTTTTAATCTAAGAAGTAAAGGCAGTGCTAAAAAGATTAATAGGACGCTGTTTAACAAGATAAGAGCTCTACTTTTTAAGTTAAATATGCTTATAAAGTTGTAGGCAGAAGCTCTACTTACAGCAGTATACTTACATAATAGAACTATTTTTAGTTTTATAAACTACTAAATACTTTTTAAAGCTATATATTGCTATAAACTCAATATTAGCAATATTAGAATTTAGGAATCTCTAGTATACAAAAAAGAACTAAAAGAATTTCTTAGCAAACTTAATTCTAGAGTTAAGCCTTATTATATTACTAGCTACTTTAGTAATAATTTATATTGCCTTATTAATTTTAAATTAAATTAAAATACAACTGTAAGAGACGTTAAGATATTGAAAGAAGTATTTAATAATTAAATATTCTCTAATTCTCAATTGCAGTTAGAAAATAATTATAATTTTAAATAAATTAATAAGAATAAATAAATAAATAAATAAAGAAAACTAGAATAAAGGCCCTTTAACTTATTAAGAGTAGTAGAGAGAAATCTGATAATAATAGTAAAACATATAGCTAAATTATTATAATTAGCTTTAACTACAAAAGCTGCTAGTTCTAAGAATAAAATTTTAGAAGATATTTACACTACTTTTAAGAATATAAATAATCCTAGAAACTTTATTAAGTGCTTAAACATAAGAATAAGGAGCACTATTTAGTAGTAATAAAAAAAGTACTAGATTAATTATAGAAAAATAATACTTACTTACTAGTACTAAGGCCTACAGATTAATTAGTTCTAAAAAGTTGTTAAATTCTTAATAATAAGTACTAATAAAACAACAACTATATATTTAAAGCACGCTAGATAGCTAAAGGCTTTTAATAAAAAGTTAGCGCTGATTATAAAGAAACTTTTGCTAATACTACAAGGCCTTATTTAATAAGGCTATTAATTTTATTAGCTACTACGCTTAACTAGCTAATTAAAAGCAGGATATTAAATAAGTATTTCTAAACGCTTTAGTTAATACAATAATTTATATTAAACAACTAAATGGTTTTTAAAATTAATAGTGTCTTTAGCATATCTACTTACTTAAAAAGGCTTTATATAGTTTAAAACAAGTAAGTAGATAATAGCAAAAGCTATTAGCTAGCCTACTAGATTAAATGTAATTTTAATTTTTGTCTATTAATATAGCTATATATATTAATATTAAACAAGAAATTATAATTATAACTTACGTAGATAATCTGCTTATATTTAAAGTAAATAAGTATAAGATATTATAATTTTTTAAGGATTTATTAAATATATTAGACCTTAAAATTTAAGACCTAGGCAACGTATCTAAGTCTCTAAAAGTATAGGTAGTTAGATTAAATTAATTAACCTTTATTACTTAAGAAAACTACGCTTAGAGATTACTAGCTCAATATAATAAGCTAGAAATTAAGCTTAAAAAATTTCCACTTTAGCAAAATATAAAGCTAAAAAAGAATAATTAGAAAGCTATGCTAAAAGATACTAAAATATTTTAACAGCAAAATAGCTTTCTAATTTATTTATTACTTTTTACTAAGTTTAATAGAACTTATGCAGTAAATTTGCTATTAAGATTAATAGCTAATTTAAGGACTAAGCTATTTAACAGCCTAAATTATTTATAAGGCTATATAGCTTAAACTAAATAAATAAGCTTGCTATATAGTTTTACATAATTTAAACTATTATATACAGAGCTTAAGATTAATTTAATAAGCTTTAGTAATGTAGATTAGAGAGGTAATAATAGTAGCAGAAAATCTACTTTAAGATATATATTTCTGCTCTAAAATAACTAATCTTTTAGCGCTATTTCTTAGCTATTAAAGTTGTAACTAACAGTAGCTTTATTAAGTATAAAGGCTAACTTTATAGCTTAGAAAAAAGTAACTAAATTAAGTAATTATTTTTCTTAGTTTATTAATAAGATAAAGTAGCTATTCTAAATTAGATTAACAAAACCTGCTACAATTTAATTTAATAGCTAAAGTGTAATACAACTGTTAAGAATTCTAGCCTACTATGCTAGAATAAAGTATATTAATATACAATTCTACTTTATACGCAAGAAGTTAAAAGCAGGACAAATTAAGCTAGTATATTAGAATATTTATTTTTCAGGTGTTAAAGGTAGTAGTTGTTATTGTAGTTAAAATAGAGTTTCTAAAAAAAGTAAAAAGCAGCTACTCTCTACTAATTAGTTGCAAAAGTTAAAAAAAAGATTGTGTATAGTTAACAAGATATAAACAGTAGATAGATAAGGTCTACGCGCTAAGCGCTTAAAGTAAAAAAGCTTAGACTACTAAGCAAAAATTAGAGTTAATTAAATTTACTAAAAGTACTAAAAAACAACACTTATTAAAACGTGTTTAACAGTAATTGCTAGCCTATAGCTAGTAACAAGATTGTAATAAAGATAAAAAAGAAAAGTAAGAACACATATGTTACTGTAGCAAGAGCCTATAATACTTTTTTATAAAAGCTCTCCACTTATTACTTTTTACTTTTAGAGTTTCTTACACTACACAGTACTATATATAATTAACTTATATATAAATAATGTAATACTTAAACTATTTTTCTCCTCTTTTAATATAGACTAATAGCTTATATTAAGTAAAGTTAAACTTTACTAAGTTACTATACTAAAAGCTATAGTAGTAGATTATAAAGCTAGCGTTTATTATTATTAAGCAGCTACCTTTGTTAGTTAAAAAGAAGCTAGTAGTAATAGTTCCTATAGTAGTTAAGTTAGTGTAGAAGTCAAAATATAACTATAGTTAAAATATTTTTAATATGTCTAGTATTATAAATATTAAAGTTATAATAAAAACTATAAAAAGCTAGTTTAGCTAGTACACTATATACACTATGTATATTAATAGTTTAAGTATAGTAAAAGTATATTACTTTAGTAATTTTCTTTTATATAAATACAACTTTAGTAAAAAACTTAAAAGTAGCTTTATAAAAAGTAAAGGCGTGTTAAAATAGCTATTAAGTAGCTAAAATAAACTAATAAGTAAGAGAATCTTGTAAATTACTTTTAAAAATAGGAAAGCTGTGCATAAATAGTAATGCTATTATTATTCATTTATATTTAAAAATAAGTACTAAACGCCGCAACTGTAATACTACTAGAAGAGCAACAGGACAATAGAAGTTGCGGTTAGCAGTAAATAGTTAGCTTTAAATAGCTATTAGTTAAAAAGGTTAGTTAGAGGGATATTGCGTATTTTTATTTCTATCTAAATATGCGACACACTAATTGCGTGCTAGCAATGCTAAATAAAGGGGCATAAGCTTAAATACTTATTGTTAGCAATAAATATTTTTTTTACTAAAAAGGTGTTTACAAAATGTGTGGTTACATTAAAAAGTTGTCTTAAAAGGCTAAAGCTAGTATATTAGAATATAAGCTACCTACTAGTAGATAGTCTTATAAAGGCTATAAGTTCTAATAAAATTAAAGATTTTTTACTAGGTGCAAATCTAGTTAATATATTATAAATTATTAATAAAACAGCTTTCTAGCTTAAGGGGGCGTGTTAGAGATTAAGCTACGTAGCTGTTTCTCTACAGGATCTAAGTGCTTAAAATTACACCTAGAATCTACAATTAACTTAAAATTAATTATTTACTAGAAGCTATTATGCTACTAGTACGACTTGTTATTATTGTTAATTAATCTACAGCAACTACGCAATCTATTACCTAAGATTAAATAAAATTGTAAGATATTACATTATTTACTACGCAAGCTATTGCATAAGTACAGATCTTTCTAGATTACAAGTAACAGGTATATATAAACTGTAGTTTAGCTTGTAGTTAGAAACTAAAAAAGAGTTCTTAAAAGAGAGTAATTTAAATTGTAATAAGTACAAACAAGTAGAAGGCAGAGACCTCTACCTCTAAGTTGATAGTAGAACAAGCAACTATACCTAGAGATTAAATCCGCAACAGGTTATGAGCCCGGAGGTCAATTCGCAACATAAAGTATAGCTGTTATAGTTATTAATTATAGAAAAGCACTAAATAGCTACTTTAGATACTACGTAGGATCCTTAGAAGAAGCATATATATTACTGACAGTTCATTAACTATTTTAATTAATATAATAGCGCTAAAGGGGCACATTATAAACTAGCCTTACCTTATTTCTTAAGAAGGATAATTAGCTGTAAATAGTTTTAAAGGCCTGCCTCTCTATTGCCTTTTGTTGCGGATTCAATCTCTAAGGTATAGTTGCTTGTTCTACTATTAACTCGGAGGTACAGAAGTAGAACGATAAAAATAAGAGAAATAAATTAGAGACTAGGGGAAGAGAGTGCTGAACTAACTTCTATTATGCAGTAACTTATTGCAATTTGTATTGTTCTCTTTTGGTCTCTAGCTACAAGCCAAACTACAGTCTATATATACTGCTAAATAATATTCTAGAAAGATCTATACTTACGCAATAGCTTGCGTAATAGATAATGCAATATCTCGCGTGTAATCTCACGTAATAGATTGCGTAGTTGCTGTAGATTAATTGATAACAATAATAAGTGGTACTAGTAGCGTAATAGCTTCTAGTAGTCAATTAATTGTAGGTTAATTGTAGATTCCAGGTGTGATTTGGAGCACCTGGATTCTGTGGTGAAATAGCTAAGTAGCTTAATCTCAAACACCTTTTAGCAGTTTTCTAGTTTAAGTTAAAGATCTAATATAGAAGAAAGAAAATAGGTATAGAGCTTTACTGAACAAGAAGAAGAATTTTACCTTAGTACTTTTTATCTTTTATTAGAGATATTAGTTAATATTATATTATAGTAGCAAAAGTACAAAATTGTTTATTCTTATCTAGCTTAAGTTGTAAAAGATGTATTAGCAATTCTAATTCTTAGTATAAGTATTAAGCGCGCCTTTAACACTGCAAAAAATGTTATTAGTGATTAAAAATATTAACTTTTATCTTTAATATATAGTAGATTACAGTTTTTAAGAATATAATCCTCCTAGATCTAGAAGAGCAAGAGATTTCTATGCAGGATATAGACAGCGCTAAAGCACTATGTAATAAGATTAACAATCTACTTAAGCTCCTAGCGCCTTAAGAAGGTCTACTTAGTCAAGAGAAGGAAACAGTAGAAGACAACAAGCTTATAGATAAGGACTCTCTACTTTAGCTATCAAGGCAGCAGCGCATTAAGCCCAACTATAATAATAAGCTGTAATAATTAAATGTAGTAATGATAGATTGTTCTTATAACATTTCTCTTTATTATAAGTCTTTCTTTAATAACTTATAGTTAACTAGTTGGCTTCGGCGTTTTTTCACTTTTTCAGAAACTCCATTTTGACTACAACAACAACCACCACCTTTAATACCTTAAAAAAATAAACTAACTTTGCTATACTAAAGACATGCTTTATTATTATAACACTTTTAGCGTTCTTTTTTAGAGAGGCTATCTTGCCTTTTTCTTTAAGCAGTTCTATCTTTAGCCTTCTTTTATACTTTGCTAGTTATAATAGCCTTACTATTTTTGTTATACCTGCTATGTTGTCTTTTTATATTAGCTTAGTTAGATCAGAAGTATTATTTCTAATTATTTTGCTTTTAAAGCCTATTATTAATGCGTGTAGCTAGCTTAACTAGAGCATATAGTGTATTAGCCTTACTATAGTGTTTAAAGCTATTTAAAATATTATGTTTTAGGCCTGCTAAAAATACTGTTATAAGTGCTATATTATTTTAATTAATCTACACTTATATTTGCTTAAATTCCTCTGTGTATACTAATACTAGCGTACTATGCCTTAGGTAAGGAATTTTTTTATATCCTAGTTTTTAGCGTCTACTTTATTAAAAATGTATTCTATTTTTTGTTTAAACTTTATTTAACTAACAAATAAGGCTTAAGTTTAAGCCTCAAACTTTTTATGTTTTATGTTAAGTAGGTGGTGTTTATATAAAATTGTATCTAGATAAAAGCTTTATTCTTTCTATATAAAATTACTATAAGAATCTTTTCTTATTTAGGAGGGACTATATTATACTTATAGTATAAGTTAGTGTAGGTAAAAAATATTTGTAGTTCCCCTTATATTTTTTAACTTCTTAAGTAGCACGATCTTAGGCTTTTATATTGCAACAGGTTGTTTATTAAGAGTAGCCATTAGCTAACTTAAGAGGTAATTAGTTATATTTATTATAAAAGCTACTTGCTATGCCTAGTTATAAGTCTGTTGCCTAAGATTCCTAACCTCTTAGACACTTAAGTTATTTTTACTATTAGAGTTAGATGCGTTAAGCATCTTGTTATTTCTTAACATTAGTTAATTTAGCATAGAAATTCCTAGATCTTAAGCTATTACTATTATTTTAAACAATCCTTTAGAATGCTCTTTTAAATTTTAATTAGGCAACTTATTAGTTAAACTGTCTACTAAATTATTTAGTAGTTAAAGTGTTATACAAGATTAGGCTATACTTCGTTACTCTTAGTTAATCTTAAGGCAAGGTAGACTAAAGCGGCAGTCTATAAAGTCTTAAAGAAGATGTTAAAGTAGAAAACAACTATTTATTTTTACTAAAGGTAAACAATCTTAATTCTTTAAATAATAAAATAAATAGTTAACAGTTTGTGTAAAACATGAACTATTTAAGTTTACAACACTAACGTTAAGTTTTCTAGACACTAATTAAAAACAAATAGATTAGAAGAAGACAACCTTAAGAAATTAATTGCAATATATTTCAAAGCCTGCAGCAAAAGCGCTAGCACGCTAGAGAGAGTAAAAGAGTCGCCCTACCCCTCCTACTAGGAGGACAAATTTCTCTCTAAAATGCTTAGACTACATGTCAAGGCATTTAGAGCCAATAAAAGTTAAGAAGCTTATTTAAGCTAAAATCTACGAAAAAATAATAATAACCACAAAAAATAACAAAAAATAAACTGCCTATAAAGACTTAGGAGGAGTAAATAAGAAGCAAATGGAGAAAAAAACAACAATATAATAGTGTAGAACGGCTAAGCTGCTACGCTACGCCCAGAAAGGCAAACCCTAAGAAAAGAACTGCAAAGGCCTATTTACAACTAAACTAGAAGTGATTTTTCTTCTTTTATTAGAGCTATAACCTAATTCTTTATTAGAAATAAAACACTAAAAGCCTTTTTAGTTAAAGAGGCACTTAGAATTACTGAATGCTTAGTAGTTTAAGCTACTAACTTAGCTAAAAACAACTCTACCTAGTAAACAAGCCTACTAGACTTAGTAAAAGTCTTTAGAGATTATGTAGAAAATAGCAAAGTAAATAAAAAAAACACTACTATTTTAGTAGGCTAAATAGTAAGCCTCTTTAATAGCTTAAGAAAGCTAAAAGAGAAAACTAGACAAGTTAGTATAAAAGACTAACAATAAACACGCCCTCCTAAAATATACTTTCAAGAATACGCCTATCTAAACCTCCTACGCTACTATAGTAGGTAATATTAAATACTAACCTTTAATAGATATATAAGAGACTTGAAAACTAAAGGCTACTAGCTTAAAATATTACTAGCTAGTGCTAGATAGTAAAACCTAAGAAGACTTTAATGTTTATATACTTAGAAACCCTTTAAATAACGCATTTACAACAAGAAAAGACGTACTATCTTTTATAGTTGCCTTTATTATAGGATTATTAAAAGAATATAAAATTATTACACTTACACTAGCATTTAAAGCAAAATACCTCTTTTAAAATTAAGTAATATAGCAAGATACTATACTTTTTAAAGCTATCTAGCTTATTACACTTTAGTTTAAAGTTGTTATTTACAGGCTGCCTATAAGCTATAACGTAGTTTACAAGCAAGTAGCCACCCTAAGCAAGTAGCTACTCTAACACTAGCGCAGCGCACGCATAGCGACGCAGCATAACACTACAACAAATTACTATACTCTACGCAATACTATAGTATTATTTAGAAGGGTTGCTATTATTTATATTCTCTATTTTTACTTTGCAGGTGCAGGAGTTGTGCCTAACCTTGCTGCAACAGCCGCAGCGCCTTTTTACGCGCACTCTCTTTGTAGGCGTCTTGCTGTCCTTATACTTACTACTCTTGTTTTTAGCAATTAAATTAAACACCTTACTAACTATTAGAATCTCCTCTACGCGTACGTAGTGCCTATTATAAGTCTTACGCTTTATAAGCGTGTTAACAGCGTTTTAAAGGCTGCTTACTTCTTTTTGTATTAACACTATATTATAAGCTATTTGCTAAATGCTTTTACTTAGCTGCTTAACCTACTTATCTAATAAGCTTGCTAGTAACTCTTAGCAGTTTTATATGTAATTTTAAATTAGCGTAGATTACGCCTCTATCTTGCAGGCGTTATACAGTGTTTGCGCCTTTTAAGCAACAATACTTAGTGCTGGTAGTATTAGCGTACGCAGCTATATATTTAGTTTTAATAGCATAGCCTTCAAATTATATAAAACTAGCCTATTACTTTAAAACCCTACGTAAGCATTCTTTAGTATAAAGGTCTTTTTATAAGCTGCTTTAAAAGCTAGTAGGAAGGTTTTCTTGTTAATATAGTATATATAGCTGCATGCTAAAAGCAAAATTCTATTGCAATAGTAACGCTTAAATAGTAAGTAGAGGGCGACGTTATAAGGCTTTAGAAGGTGCAATAAGTAAAATATTATACAAAAAGTAATAACTCTAGTGTTTATTTAGAGTAATTTTAGAATTTTACTTAATAGTAGCTTTTATAGCTATTATTAATAAGCAGCTTATACGCTCTAGCAGAAAACGCCTTTATAAAAATATTAAAGTGCTTTAGCTACGCAAGTGCACAGTTGTTGTTAATCTAGCTAGTAAGAAAGATAGTAATAATCTAATTGCAATATAAAAAAGTAAACTAGAAATTAATAGAGACCTTCTTTACAAGAATAAAAAAAAGTAGAATAACACGCCCTGTTACAAAGACGCTTTGCACTAGAATTACTTACTTTTAACTACTAGGCTGTAGTTTTTTCTATTTATTAGATTTCTTTAAGCCTGTAATAATATGCTAAGAGAATATCTTGCTTATTATAAAGCTAGACTTATCAAAGTTTTAGGTATTCTTATTTATAATACTATGTTTTGCCTTTTTTAATTAAACTAGGCTAAACTAAGGCTAAATACCTGCTAGGTATTTGCAGGCAGCTTGCTAGTAATTATATAGACAGCTTTATTGTGTTTGCATTTTAAGTGTACGCTTATTAAAGTTCTTAACTTAGTTCTTGCCTATAGGCTTCCTACTAGGCTTTCTTAGTAGTCTATTAGCTATATCTTATATGTGTACCTTTAAAAGCGGCAAACCACGTAGACTCTCTTTAAGTATACGCTCTATAATCGCCTTCTCTTCTAGCTTTGTAAGGCGCTTTAAGTTTGGCTTACAATTGCGTTAAGAGCGTTATTTAGCGTGTTAGCAGCGTACAGTCGTTCAGGGGACGTTGTAGATAGCTGTAGCACGCTTTTTACTTAGAATCTAGTTTAATGTAATATCTAAAATTGCTAGAATTATATCTCTTTTAGTATTAGCTAGTTATACGTTGCGCTGTTAAGACATAAGACAATATTGCTGCACGTGCTACGCTAGTGTTAGGGTGGCCACTCGCTTGTGAACCACGTTAATGTTAAAATTAATAAAGAAAAAATTCAAACTTTTAATAAAGGCTTAAAATTAATAGGTAACTTTTTAAGCTTATATCTAAGAATAAAAGAGGATATTAAAACTTTAGCTAAGCCTGCGTAGGCTATGCTACAGAAGACAAAGCCTAAAGGGCTATTAGAGAAAAACTTTATATCTTAGAGGAAAGCTTTAGGGTAGAAAAACTATAAGTTAGTAATATTTTAAGGCAATATACTAATTGCTAAGGATTTTGCTACCTAGAGAGTAAATTCTTAAAAATAGCTTACTAAATTTGCATTAAGCCTTACTATACTTACTAGCATAAGTATAGATTTTGCACCAGTAAAAGAAGAGCCTGTATTTACACTATATTTAAGTGTGCTAATTATAGTAATTTTTACAAGGCTAATAGCCTTAAATGCGTTAATCTACAAGCTAAGACAAATAGGACTAATTAAACAAATTAGTATAATTACAGTCTGACAAATAAAGATTAATAGAATTAGCTCTGCTATAGAAAACAAAATTAACTTAGCTATTAAAACAAACATTAAGATTATTGCAATATAAGAGCTATAGTTAGTAAAAGGGCGATATGAAGATACTAGGTTAATTGCCTACTTAGACTGTACTTAAATTTTACTAACTTATAGAGACCTATAACTAAGAACTTTATTTTATATTGAAAAAGCTATTCTAGTTGGAGTCAATTCTTACATTAGTAACGACAACAAATATTAAGCCATTATATATCTTCTTGACTTAATGAAAATTAATATCTACAACATTTATGATAAAATTGGTCTAAAATAAGGCTAAAATACAACAACAATTTAAAGACGCCTTTTAGAAGAGTCTGTAGAATGTTATTAAGTTATTCTTGGGGATTTTAATTGCTACTACCCTAGATAAAGGATACAGGAGTTCAACTTAAATCAACAGACAAAAGATTAAGGAGAGTAGATAGACAACTATAACCTTACTTTATTAAATACTATAGGAGTTAGAACCTTTGTTAGAGGCTATTTGTAAAAAGAAAGTGTACTTAACCTTACTTTCTTAACAAACAATATAGCGCCTACTATAATAGACTAGCAAGCTATTCAAAATATATAATTAGACTATTACCTTATTCGCTTTAGCAGTACTAATTGAGGTTAGCTACTTAGCTAACTATTAAAACATTTTACAAAAAAACAAAACTAAAACCTTTTAAAGACTACTTTACGAAAAGAAATAATGCAAGTGGAGCAAAAGAATTAATTACTAGCTATACTATATGCGTTTAATACTTTCTTAAGAAAAGTTCTTATAGGGCACAACAATCATTTAAAAGAAAGCTTAGAAAAAATAACAGAGATTTTAACATTGGTTATTTAAAATGTGCGTAAAAAATCTACTTTGCTTACGAATTACAAGCTTAAACAATACTCTTAGTAGCTTAGTAAGTTATATATTCTTAAGGCTAGCTTATATAAAGCTTATTAAGAGTACAAACAGATAATAAAGAGAGAGGACAATACTCTATACTTATAAAAAAGAAACTACCTATTTACTAAGAATAATAATTTTAAGCTATTAGGAAGTCTAAACTTAACTATTAAGAACAATTTTATAAAACAAAGTACGTAGAGAGATTTTTGAAGCAATAGCCTATATAAAAAACAACCTCTTAATAAGAATCCTAGCTATTAAAAGCAAGAAATTTTTTACGAAATTATGCTAAATTTTTAAAAAAATACTATTGTTACTACTTTTTACTATACTAGCGCTAAGGCTTAACAACTACTAAGAAAACAGCAAATAAAAGTAGCTAATATTAACTAGAGAAGAGCTCTATACTGCCTACAAAAGAATAAAAGCTACCTTGCTAGGACCTAATAGAATTAGCTTAGGGTTTATCTTAATATTATACAAATACTAACTAAACACCTTTTATAAAGTCTATT
The DNA here is from genome assembly GCA_009289805.1 of Alternaria gansuensis. Lineage (NCBI taxonomy): Eukaryota > Fungi > Ascomycota > Dothideomycetes > Pleosporales > Pleosporaceae > Alternaria > Alternaria gansuensis. The sequence goes on along the minus strand of WBOK01000052.1, from coordinate 90,269 downwards.
AAACGCTCTTTAATTTAAGATACTAACTAAAATGCTAGAGAAAGGCTAAAGGAGTTATTTTAAAGAAATTAAACAAGCTTAATTACTAAATTCTTAAGGTATATAAAGTTGTCTCTCTTTTATGCTACTTAGAAAAGGCACTAGAAAGACTTTGTGCAAAAGAGACTAGGTGTTCTAGCTAGAAGAACAAACTTACTTAACTCTTTACAAATAAAAAGTAGGCTAAAGAGATTAGCTATTAACGCTGCACCTACTCTTCTATAATAATGTCTAACAACAAAGGCAAAAAATAAAAAGTAACTTTAAAAGCTTTTCTAAAGATTAGAGGCGCTTTTAACTATTTATCTAGAAATAAGCTGCTAGAGGACATGTGCAACTAACAACTACTAACCTACCTTTTATTATAAATTAAGTTATTCCTTACTAAAAGGCTACGAGAGCTATCCTTCAATAGGCAAATAGAGAAACTAGAGGAAGTTAATACTAGTACGCTATAAAGAAGCCTAGCATAACCTGTTCTATTTCTTATTTATACAAAACTGCTATCTTAACTAATTATAGCAAATAATAATACATACTCCTTATCTTACATAGATGAACTGCAGATCTCTATATTAAAAACATCTATTAAGAAAAAGAGAAAACTCCTAGAAAGAGAACTAGCAAATCTCTTTAGCTAAGTAAATAAGCTATTTATTAAGATTAATAGCTAAAAAACAAAATTAGCTTATTAAACAAGATTAAAAAAAACACTAGCAAATTCCTTACGCTATTTACAATAGGCTGGTAAATGGGTCGTGGGTACCCACGCGTGGGTATAGGTTAGGTTAGGGTCGCACAGACCAGTGGTTGTGGTTGTGGTTAGGTCGCACAGACTAGTGGTTGTAGTTGTGGTTGGGTCGCACAGACTAGTGGTTGTGGTTGTGGTTGGGTTGCACAGACTAGTGGTTGTGGTTGTGGTTAGGTCGCACTAACTAGTGGTTGTGGTTGTAGTTGGGTTGCATAGACTAGTGGTTGTGGTTGTAGTTAGGTTGTGGTTACGTGCTATTTATAGTAATAAATAGCTGTGTTAAACAGGTAAGATTAGGAGAGGTGAGATTAGGAGAGGTGAGCTAAGTAAGCACTAATTTAGTTACAACCTTAACCTAACTACAACTACATGTAGTAGTTATGTTATAGTTGTTAACACAGTTAGTTATCACAGTATAAAAAGTAATTAAGAGAGTTAGTACTAAACTTCTTATAGTATCTAACTGCTATCTTTAAATCTTTAGCTTAAATAGTAACTCTCTTTGCATAAATAGCATTAAAGTTACAGTTTATATTTATTAGTATTAAATTTAAAAATAATAAGAGTAGTTATAATACCTTTAAAATAGCTAACTAAGAAGGCTTTAGCTAACTTTTAAAGAGCATAAATTACTTTTACCTAAAAGCGCAAATTAGAGCAATAAGAATGCGCAATCTTATAAATAAGACAGCTAAACAGGAGTTTGCGTAGTAATAGTTTAGTTGACTTTTGCTACTTTTTAACTTCTCTTAGCGCAATAGCTATACGCTATTAGTGTTTAACTATAATAAAAAACTGTAATAACTTACTGCCTAGCTTATATTAACGTTTTTTCTTAATAGCTCTAGCCTTTGTAAATAATATAGGTAGCTTTTAACTAGCCTTTGTTTATAAATTCTTTATAGGCACCTTGCTACTAGTTAAAGCTTACGCAGTTTACTTAGTGCGCGCTATTATAGTAGTTGTAAGGTTATTAAAATTTATAGTAAGCGTGTAAAATTATTATTAATTATTTTTGCAGTAACAGGGTGCGTAAGTAGAAGTAATAAAAAGCTGTTATAATACAACGTGCTAGGGTGTATTGTTAGTAAGTAGGAATTAGTAGGGTGTCTAAATATAGGCAAAATGTCAATTTTTAGTTAGCTTTAGTAAGGGCGCACGGGCCACACTAGCTCCAATATAGTAATATTTCTATATCTCTACCTACTATGCAACCACCACAACTAAAATTAACTAATTATAGTTAATTATTACATCTATTATAATAATAACAATTAAAGAAGAGCTAAGCGACTTAAAGGCCTAGTTCTGCGCATTCTAATTTTAGTGCTACTAGGTTTTAAACGCAATAAGTAGGAGAAGCTTATAAAAGTATTTAACATAGCTATTAATTACAGCGCATGCTAATTTGTAGAGAGTTACAAATGTAAAAAAAACAAAATTAATAATATACTTGCGCGACGCAGCTAAGGCAGTTTAAAAAAAAGTTGCCCTACAAATTTTAAAGTCCTAATAAAGAAATTATTAAGCTCTAGTTCTTAAGCTGTTACGTAAAGAAGTTAAGTAGCTTAACTTAATCTTAAGATAAAGGCCTTACAAGACGCATATACAGCTAATCACGCTGCTATATACTAATTAAAGAAAAAAATAAAAAGTATAGAATAATATAAGAATGCAAGTGTAGAAAAGCGCAAAGAAATAATAAAGGCAGCATAAAAAGTGCTTAACTAAAAGCAATACAACGCCTAGAAGAGTAGTAAGTTAATACAGTTATTTATTACAAAGTTATGCTTATATATAAATAGGTAAGTAGCTATAAACAACTCTTAATTAAATCTATAAAAAATAGAAAAACGCATACTACAAAGTTAATATAAGACAGCACGCGAAAATCCTAGACAAGGCGGCGCAGGCAATAGAGAGCTTAAACAACAGTAGCTAAAGTCGTATATATACTTAGATTTATAGCTTTAGTAGTGTTTTTAAAAAGATTATAGGTTGCACTTATAATATAGAATTAGCAAAGCTTTGCACTAATACTTTTAAAAGCAAACAAGCTAAAAAGGAATAGCAAGACTTTATTAAAGATATAAGTTTAAAGGAGTTAGCTGTTGCTACAAGTAAAGATTAAAAGTAAGTTTTAATACATTTTTTTATTACATTTACTAACTAGTATAGACTATTTGAGCCTTTGCTAGTGTACAAGTCCTTAGGACTTAGTGACAATACTATCCTACGCAGCGACAAGCTATATATTAAGGGACACAATAATAATAAATGTGAGGAAGAGGTTAAAAATAATTTTAATATTAATACGTACTACAATTAATGTAAGGATAAATATAAGACTAAGGAGCAGTAGTAGGAATTATAAGCTAAGGTTAAGAATAAAAATTAAGATAAAACTATCAATTCTAGCAATTCTACAGACTTTAAAGGCTTTTTAAATTAATTACAGTAGTATTCCTGTGCTAAGTTATTAGCATTAATTAGCGCTTATTACAGCTAATTAATATAATTTATATAACGTAAAAATAATTGCATAACTTTATAACTATACTGCTTTTATTCTAACATCTTTTAAATTAATAAAGTCTAATTAAAAAGCGCCTAATATAGTACGTAATTAAAGAGATAAGTTAATCTTAGTTTAATTATACACGTGTCTGCTAAAGGCCTACTATATATAGCCTATGTACTATTAAAGTTGTAAAGCAGACATTTATATGCTGTACGTTAGTAATAGCAACAATTTTATAACAGCTTTTTATTATATTCTTAAACTAAACGCTGTTTACCTACATATTATAGCTAAACATATCTACAAGCTTCTACAAAACTTTTACTAATTCTAAATAAGTAGGCACTAGGTTATTTAGGGAGAAGAGTAGAGAAAGTTAGATCTATTAATGTACCTACTTTAAGAAGCTATACAGGAAAGAGGAAATAAAATTATAACTTGTTAGAATAAGTAGTAGAGTACAACTAGCTAGGCTTAAAATCTAGATAGTAAATCTCCCTACTAGAACTATGCTACCCGCACTAGTAGCATTAAGTTAAAGTTTAAAGAAGCTACTTATATTATAACTAGCCGCCCTTATGTTTTCTATCTTAACTGCAGCATAATCCTACAACACCTAAGGCTAACAAGAATAAGAACTAAACACCTTATAAACTATATTAATACAGTTAATTATTAGAGTACCTTAACTCTTATTTACAATAGTCCGCGTACAACAAACTCTATACATACTTAACATTAAAAAAGTAGTATACCTACTTTAATACTTAAATTTACTTAAGATGCTTTTAAGAAAGAGCTTGTTTAAGTAGTTATTAATAGTAATTAGCTATTCTAAACTATTAAGCGGCTATTATTTACGCGCTTTCTCTAATTCCTAAGGCCTTAGACTACAATAATTACCTATTATAAATTTAAGTTAATGTTTTAGAACTAGTTTAAAGAAGTAAAAGCCTCTTTTCTTAATAACTCTAGCCCTGCAACTAAAATTTTAATTATACTAGATACATAGTTTATAGCTAATTATCTTAGCTTTCTTGCAGTTAAAAGTTACTATATTACATTAAACTAGCAATTTTAAAAGAAACGCTAGCAACAATATAGTACTTAGTTAAATAATTTAATTAACACTAGCAGATAAGAATATTAGCTAAAGCGCCTTAAAAAACACTATTCTATGCCTAGCTTATATTATTAACCTAGTAGTTTAAGAGATAATCTAACATTTCTAACTAGCTGCTACTATAAAGGTTAGACCTAGAGAGGTCTTACGCAGGTAACATATTAAAGTAATTAAATAAGAGATGTCTTTTCTAAACATACTTTGTAAAGTATCTATACTTTTATTACATCTAATTATTATATTCTAACTACTATCTAGATCTAAGCTATTTGTATTACTATTAACGCGTTACTACAACAGTAGAAGTAATTCCTTGCTACTTAACAACATCTACTACTAAAAGAACAACTTTTTATTATTTGCAATATAAAAACTTAATAGAACTTAATATACAACATGTGTAAGCGCGCGCTTAAGCTCTTAAAATACATTAATAAATAGCTAGTACAAGAAATAGTAATAAAAAGAAGTACTTATATTATTGTTAACCCTAACAACAACATAAGAGAGATTAACTATTACAACTTTAAGCATTTTTAACTTTTTTTTGTTAAGTAGCACTATATTAAGGTAATTATAAAGATGCTTAAGCAGTTTAAGGACGCTATAAGCTTTTTAAGTAAAAACTAGAAGCTTTAAGTCTAATATATTTAGCTTATATACAACTATTTTTTTAATTTTATAGACTTAATATTTAATAATTTTAATAAAGACGTAGAAAGTTGCACTATAAAGTGGCCTGCAATAGTATAAGCTGCTATAGACAAGAGAAAAAAGAAACTGGTACTACGCGAAAACATTAGCTAAGCAAGGGTTTCTATTTAACTACGCAGCTATTCTAGATCTAACTTAAAAGCTTACTATATATAAGGTATAGTTATTATAGTTTGTTATTATAGAGGAGTGCTAATTAGCTAATTAAGATTTTACATAGAAACCTTAAGACAAGCATACATATGACAAATTGTTTTTTAACTATCTTAATTAATATAAAAATACTAGAGGGGCAAATTAAACACTAGTCTCTACTTCTTTTTTAAGAAGGACGCTTAGCTGTAAATAATTTTAAAGGCCTACTCCTTAATTACCTTTTAACAGCTTTTCTACTTTAGGTTAAACATTTTTTACATAAGAAAAAGAAGAGATAAAAAGCTTTACTTAACAAGAAAGAGTATTTTACTTTAGTACTTCTTGCATTAAACTAAGAACATTATTTAATATTTTAAAGTAGTAGCAATAGAATAAAAATACTTATTTTTAGCTATCTTAAGTTGTAAAAAATATATTAGTAATTCTAATTGCTAGTATTAGTGTTAAGCGCGTTTTTAACACTGCGAAAGATGTTATTAGCAATTAAAAGTATTACCTTTTAGCTTTAACTATACAGCAAATTATAGTTTTTAAGGATACTATCTCCCTAGATTTAAAAGCGCAAGAAATTTTTATATAAGATAAAGATGTTAGCCTTAAAGCACTATGTAACGAGATTAACAATATGTTTAAGCTCCTAGCGCCTAGAGATAGCACATGTAGTTTAGAGGAGGAAACAGTAGAAAATAAGCTTACAAAAAAAGACTCTCTACCTTTAGTATAAAAGTAGCAGCGCCTTAAAGCTTAAGCGTTGCTGTAATTACAAGCTATAATAATTAACTGTAGTAGTAAAGTTTTAACTATCTCCTAACTCTAACTAGTAATAAATATTAAATACTGTAACTTAACTCTAGTCTATGTGACCTAACTACAACTATAATATAACCTATACTTACAACCTATTTACTAGCCTAAGTATAGGTTAGATTATAGTTGTAGTTAGGTTACATTGCACAGACTATGTAACTAAATTAGTGCTTACTTAGCTTGCTTCTCCTAATTTTACTTGTTTAACACAGCTATTTATTACTATAAATAGCACGTAACTACAACCTAACTACAACTACAACTACAACCTAACCTACACCTACAGTTTGTGCGCGTAATTACAACTACAACTACTAGTTAGTGCTACCTAACTACAACTACAACTACTAGTCTGTGCGATCTAACTACAACTACAACTACTAGTCTGTGCGACTACAACCTAACCTATACCCATTTACTAGCCTAATTTACAAAAAAGACCTTCTAACTAAAAAACATGTTAAGTAGCTTAGCATATTTTTTAATAATACTTTAAAGTATAAGGATTACTGCTATAGAAGAATACAACAAGTAACTTAAGCTTTTTCCCGCCTAAGCTAGCTAGCTAATATTAATAAGGGCCTCTTACTTTGAGCAATAAGCTAACTATATCTAGCGTATATTATAAGTGTAGCAGATTACCAATGCTAACTATTTTAAAAAAAAAATATGTTTTTGATAGTAGGCAGAAACTTTAAAACTAAGCCTGTAGAAGAATTCTAGAGACTTTTAATTTATTTCTTGTAAAACTAAGTAAACTAGAAGCTGCTTTTTACCTACCTTAAGTTAGGCTAAATAACATCATTAAACAATACGCGTTCAGATCTTCTTTACTAGATCTATACTACCCTATAAAGAATGCTATAACAAGTAATAGAGCCAAATAACTTAACTAAATAACTTAGTCTATCTTCTTAGCTATCTCTAATATAGAGAAACTGTAACAGTACGGCTATACACTACAGAACGCCAAAACTCTAAATTTACTTTAAATATTAAATAAGCTTAAACACTTAGAAGTAGAATTCTATAAGAATCTATTAGTTCATAACAGCATCTTTTTTATATACTTAGACGCCTTTGCAATTATAAGAGGCAAAGAAATTAGCGTAGGCGTTGCTTTTTATAAAAAAACTATGCTTATAAAAGAACTACAAGACAATATAGAAAATAACTAGCTAGTTTATTATAGTAAACTAAAAGGTATTACTTTAGGGCTAAAGAAAGCAGTAAGCCTTATAGAAAACTACTAGAGCGTTATAATATATGCAGACAACTAGGCACCGCTATTCTAATTAAAGACTACCTAAAATAACCTTAGCTAAGAGTAGAAAATTAAGTATATTAAGGCAGCAGTTCAAGTTCAAGAAAAAGTTGTTCCTACGCTATAAAAATTCCTAGTCTAATAAAATATACTAGGAAATAAAAAAGTAGACTTGCTTGCAAAAGAGGCTACAAGAATAATCCCCTTAAAAAATAAAATAAGCTTAGTAGTTCTTAATACGCAAATTAAACAAAAAGATAGTAGTAATTAGTTAAGCTTATATAAAAAGTACAAAAGAAAAGTAGTTAGCAAAATTTAAAATACCTAATTAGCAATATTTAAGTAAATAATAAGAAGGTGATAACTTACTCCTATTACTAAAAGAAATATATCTAGCAACTTCTTTTAACTTAAACTAGGTTACTGCTACTTAAGAAGCTATCTTTTTAAAAGAAATTTAGTAGACTCTAAAGTTTGCCTACGCTACTATAGAGCTACATAGAATATAGCCTACATAGTCCTTAAATGCTAATTATATAAAAATAATTAGGCAATACTTTAAGACTCTTACACAAAGCTAAACTTACTATAATATCTACTTTAAATAGACTTATGCATTAAGGCTACTATAGCTTTTATTTAAGAAACAAAAGTTAGTATGCAGGCTTAGTACAAAGGAACTACTAAAAACTAGATGCAATTGCCTGTTTAGGCAACTAAGCTTTATATATAGCCTCCTTCTTCTCCTCTGCCTTCTCTACTAATAGGCTAAGAGCCTCACCTGTATTAAGATAACCCTCTCTTTATATAAAACTTAGAAGACAAACCTACGTAAATACCTATAGGCCTTAGCCTACCCGTCTTATATAGCTTTAGGCTAAGAAAGGACGTGAAACTGCAATAAAAAAAAAACAAAAAAACAACTATTTTAGGTAACTTTAACAAGTGTTATAATAAGATTTAATATATTTTTATGCTTATTACTTTAGTCCTATGTCCTCCCGTGCCTTCTATCTAAAAGAGAGTTTAGGGAAAACGCTGGCCTCTCTCTAAGCAGTAGCCTCCTAGAGGTCCTGTCTTAGCAGGATGCTAATTACGTAATCCTCACGCCCTGCGCAAATTATTACCTTCTAGCGTATATGTAGTTAACCTTTACTCTACTTTTTATGTTAAGGAGAAAATCCTTCGTGTTACTTATAACAAAAATCTATACCTTAATGTGCAGAAAGAGATAAGTCTAACTTTTAAGCATATATCAAGTAATAGTAGAAAAAAAAAACTTTACTATTATAAGAAGCAAACATTTCTACTTTTAAGCTTGTATTTATAACTGCGTATAAAACTAGCGTAGACTAGTTTAATAATATCCTTATTTTACTTTTGTTGCTAATGCATGTATTGAAAAGAAGCAAATACTCTAAAAAGAAGAAGGTATTCTCTTTTTCTAAAGTCTAGTACAAACAAACAAAAAGGCAATTATATAGTATATACTTTCTACCCTAAATAGCAATTATTAGAATACGTTTTAATTAGATCTAATATTTTTGTCTTAATCTAATTACAAGAATATGTCAAGACAAAATAATAAGATATAAGCTTACTTAATATGCAAGATCTTTTTTAATAAGAAGATACTAAGAATTTCTTTCTGAGCATGCGTAATAAGGACAGAAAAAGTAAGTACAAGTTAATTAAGCAGCAACTAGTTAAGACCTACTATTATAAGTTTTTTTACTAGGAGAAATAGCTCTAGTAAATAATCCTAGGCAAGAAGAAGAAGAAAATTAGTTAGATACAAACAACTTGAACACCCTCCTAAGCTAGTTTAGCTAAGTTGCTACAAGCATATAGTATTAGCACGTAAGTCTATAATAATAGCTTTTACATATTGTATTTTAATAAAAAATGCTTTAAAAGCTGTAGCTTCTACTATTAGCTAAAAAATAAATAACTACCTTTACTTTTTAGACAAAACAGCAAGAGAAAGCTGTATCTAATAATATATACTAACAATTATACATTTATAAACAATAGAACTTTGCTACATAATACAGCACAAGCTAGCTGTGTTAACATAGGCAAGACTTATAAATTAGTATTAGCAGAAGAAATTACAGCAAGGCACATAAAATTACGTCATAATCTAAAAATAATCCTTAATTTAAATAAAACACTTATAGGCCTTACAAAAGAATAGTAAAAGTTAATTAAGTAAATATAGATTTTAAGCTATTTTTATACCTGCAACCTAGGCTAGGACTAGAGTTAGTCTAATACAGGTAAGATCCTAAGAGAGCAGTAAAAATTAGAGAGTTATAATATTTTATTACACTACTCCCCCTCTTAGTAAACAGCTAGTTCTATAGCTATATGTATATATTTTATTATGTATATTGTTTATTATTGTTAACTCTATAACGTCTTTTGTTGTTGTTATAAACTTTTAATAGGCAGTTACTGCAACTTTAATCTAGAGTAGTATTAAGCAGGTCTTGCGCATTTGCTGTTTTAATATTATATCAACACGTTATGTTTAATTTTTCTACTTTTCTAAAACACTACACAAAGACACACAGACACATATACACACACATATATATATATATATATACACGCTATGCCGCTGCGCTGCCTTTTAGAGGCTTTAATAAAGGCGTATTACTTTATTTACCTACAGTTAGTGCGCGCCTTTGCGTACATTATTATTAGAGTTAAGGATTTATTTAACTTAAAGACGTTTATAAAATGCGTATATTATATATAGTAAAGAAAAAAGCACTTTTCTTTAAGTTTAATATTTCTTGTTTTTTTAAACATAAAGTTGGCCTAAATAAATACTAGAGCACGTTAAGAAGAAGTTCTTTAAAGTCTTTTTAACTATAAAGCTCCTTGCTACTATAGAGCATAAAGAGAATCTAGCAGAGAACTGCCTCCCTACTAAAAAGCAAATTTAGGCGGCGGCTCTAGTTCTAGATAGAAAGGTTTAAGTACTAAGAAGCTAGAAGAAGAAGCTTACTATAGTTTTAATCTTAGTTTTAACTTAATATATCCTTCTAAACATTTAAAACGCTGTCTATTTAGTAAATAGCAAATTGCCTTTTTAGAGGCATTTGCTTGCTAGGGCGGAACTAGTAGTAGAGGTCTAGTTGCTCCGCCAGGGGAGGAGGACAATAAGTAGCGCCTTTAGTAGGAGGCAGAGGAGGAGGAGGAGAGCAGTAGGCTCTCTTCTAGCTCCTCCTCTTTTTATAGAGAGGAAGAGCGATCTTTTCTAGATCTTTAAGTAAAGGTAGTAGAGAGATAGAAAGAAAGTAAGTAGGAGGTCTAGGGGTAGCCTAGTTATAGTGCTAGATACTTATTAAAAGAATTTTTTTCTTTTCTCTTTATATTATTGTTTTGTAGTAAATTCTTATTCGCTTTACATTATTTTTAAGCTTTAATTTACTTTACTAGAGATTTAAGAAAACTTAGACTAATAAAGTTTTTTTAATAAAACGCTTTCAGTCTATAAAAAGCTTTTAGAAAGTTTAAGGCTAAATACTTAATTTAATTTAGATTATTCTTAACCTAACTTATATAGTACTTAAACTTTAAACAATATGCTTTAATAGTAAGACTTCTATTAATTTATTCATCTTACACTTTAAAATTAGAATGAAAGCTAGCTTTGATGCTTCTTATATAGGAAGTAAGTTATAAAAATCTTTATATAATATTACTAGTGCACAGACGTTGTAGATCTAAAAATCCTTAAGTATTATAATGTAGCATAAGTAACTAACTTTCTTAGAACTTTAAAAACTTTTTTTTATTTTGCTTATAGTTTCTAGCTTAGACGATTAGTTGCGAGGTCCTTTATCTCTAAGAAAACCTTATTCTTAACGTTCTAATTAATTAGATATTAGTAACAATTTACTATAGTTTCTATTTAATCTTAAGCTTTCTTTAAGGAGTTTTGTATTGTTTTTAAAATAATATATCTTTAAGTAGCTAAGGCTTACGCGTCCTTATAATTTATTTTATAAGTTAAGGTAAGATTGTTAGCTAGCTATTTGTAGTCCTAGCTGTGTCTAAGAGTAAATTTGTAAAGAATCTAATACAAAGTTATAACTAGAGTAGAATAAAGTAAGAGAAGTTATGCTCTATTAATTAGAAGTACTAGTCTACTTTAGTTGTCTTAGTAGTAGGATACAACTAGCTCTAGCCTCTAGTTAATATATTTGTTTATAATCTCTGTCTAACTGCTAGTCTCTTTATAGTAGGCAGTAAATAGTTTAACTTTAACGCTAAGGATCTAATAGAACTTAGTCTAGAATCTAGAAATAATCTAAGTTTATTAATTAGAGATTACAGTTTTAAGTGTATAGCTAAGTTGATATACTAATTAAATAGATAATTCAGCTACATACCTTGCGTTACCTATTATGTAGCAAGGTATAGAGATAGCTTGTTTACAGAAATAATTAATTATAACTATAATTTAGTTGTAAATAGTCTTATCTAGTTAAAAGATTTTAAAGTTAATACACAAGTTTACATTAGGCAAGTAGGCATTATTTAAAAGTAAATCTTATTAAAAATTTATTTCTATCTTAGAAATGCCTTGCAATAGGCTATGCAGTTCTGTATTTACCTTTTGTAGGTAGCCTCTATACTTTTTTTTATAATCTTCTAGGGCAATTAATTAATAAATTTTAGTAGCGCTTAACTAAACAAAGAAAACCTAGTAATGTGTGTTCTAGTTTATCTAAGTACAGATTCAGGAGTTAGGCAGTACAAACAGGCAGTTTAAATATAGAAGTAGCTTATTTTTAATCTTGTACTTTTTTGCGATAGGTTACGCTTTTGTTACTTTATTTTAAAACTAGATTTAATGAATGCTAGTAAATTGAAGGTTATAGGCTCTCAAGTAGCTAAAACTACTTATAGAGATAAAATCTAAGCGTGGCGTTGGGCAAGATAAGTAAAAGCAAGGTTAGTGTTAATTTAGTTGTCTAGTTAGTACGGTCTAAGTAGAACCCGCGAATAACTATTAGTTTTAATAGACTTTAGGTTTTCTACAGCCTGCTTGAGTTGCAAAAGATTATCTGCGTAGGCGTTATTCTTTCTAGGTGAATATTAGATGTAGAAGAAAAATAAGGCAAGTTCCTTAGCCCAGCGCAGTTGCCTAGTGTTTAGGACTTTTGTAGTTGTAAAGTACCTAAGTAAGTAATAGTTTAAATACACGTTAATTTAAGAGTAGACTAATGCTAACATAGCTTACTACTTGCTTGATATTACTATAATAGCAAAAAGTTTCTTGTTATAAACTTTTTAATGGCTTCGGCCATTTGAGACAACCTTTTGATGTAACTACACATTTTGTAGACACTATTTTAGTAAAAAGAGATTTATTGCTAACAACAGGTATCTGGGCTTATGTAAGCCCCCTTGTTCGGCATGCCAGCATGCAATTAGTGTGTCGCATATTTAGACAGAAACAAAGATGCGCGATATCCCTCTAACTAACCCTCCTAACTAATAACTATTTACTACTAACTATTTACTACTAACCGCAACTTCTGTTGTCCTGTTGCTATCTTAGTAGTGTTACAGTTGCAACGTTTAGTGCCTATTTTTAAATATAAATAAACAACAACAGCATTACTATTTATACACAGCTCTTCTATTTCTTAAGGCAACTTATAAAATCTTTTTACTTATTAGTTTGTTTTAGCTACTTAATAGCTATTTTAATACGCCTTTGCTCTTTACAAAGCTACTTTTAAGTTTCTTTACTAAAGTTATATTTGCGTAAAAGGAAATTGCTAAAGTAATATACTTTTACTATACTAAGACTATTAACATGCGCAGTGTATATAGTGTACTAGCTAAACTAGCCTTTTATAGTCCTTATTATAACTTTAACATTTATAATACTAGACGCATTAAAAATGTCTTAACTATAGTTATATTTTAACTTTTGCACTAACTTAACTACTACAAAGACTATTACTACTTACTCTTTTTTAACTAATAGAGGTAGCTGCTTAATAATAGTAAACGCTAGCTTTATAATCTACTACTATAGGTTTTAGTATAGTAACTTAGTAAAGTCTAACTTTACGTAATATAAGCTATTATTTTTTGTATTAAAAGAAAAGAAAAAAAGTCTTAGTATTATATTATTTATATGTAAGTTGTTTGTATATAGCACTATGTAGTGTAAGAAATCATAAAAGTAAGAAGTAGTAGGCAGAAAGCTTTTATAAAAAAGTATTATAGGCTCCTGCTACAGTAACGTATATATTCTTATTTTTTTTTCTATCTCTATCGCAATCTTGTTGCTAGCTATAGGCTAGCAATTGCTGTTAAACACGTTTTAATTAGTATTATAATTTAGTACTTTTAGTAAATTCTTTTACCTCTAATTTTTGCTTAGTAGTTTAAGCTTCTCTGCTCTAAGCGCTTAGCGCGTAGACTTTATTTACTTACTGTTCAAATCTTGTTAACTACACATAATCTTTTTTTTGACTTTTGCAACTAATTAGTAGAGGGGAGCTGCTTTTTACTTTTTTTAGAAACCCCATTTTGACTACAACAACAACCACCACCTTTGACACCTTAAAAGTAATTAAACTTTTTCATTTCATTTTATACTTAGATAACACCTTACTAAAAGAAAGCTACTAAAATCTATTTCTTATCTAATTGTTTTTATGAAATTACGCTAGTAATAACGCTATTTAATGCGTAAGTCTCTCCCTTAATATAATATTATAGGTGATAGTAATATAGAGTAGAGATTTCTAGTAATACAGCTTTTAACCTTCTAAAGGCCTTCTTACAATTTAAATCTTATCTTAATAGCTTGAAAGGGCTTTAGAGTTTGAAAGCTGATTGGCAATTTATAAGTATTTTAGTATAAATTGCCTATAGAACTTAAAAAACCTAAGGAACGATCTTACACCTGTAATAGTAGTAGGTTATGCCTAGTTATTAAGAGGTTAGACTTTATTAGGATCTCCCTCTAGCTCTTAGTTTATAAAGATATAGCCTAGGTACTTTGTCGTTAAAACATAGGATTCGCTCTTCTTAATATTAACCTAGAGACCTACTTACTATAGACTCTCTAGTATCTTTTGTAAGTAGAGGACATGTTCTGCCTCTAATTTAGAGTAAATAAGGATGTTGCTTAAGTAGACTCTATAGAAGTTGTTAAGATACGTAATTAATATATTATTTATATAATGTTAATACGTAGCAGAGCTGCTGCAGAACTTAAATAGTAGTACTTTAAACTTATAAGTTTTGTATTATGTCGAAAAGGTAGTGTCCTTTTTAGAGTTAAAGTCTATTTTAATCTTGTTACAAGCCGCGCGTATGTCTAACTTAGTAAAAAACTAGGCTTTATGCGTGTAGGATAATAGCTTATAAATATACTAGAATAAAAATAAGTCTTTTTAAGTTAATGCTTCAAGCATGCAATAATTAACACAAATCTAAATATCGCTATTAGGCTTCTAAACATAGAGGATAAAAGGGGTAAATAAGCAATTGCTAGCACTAATATATCTTTCCTTAAATTTATCTATTACAAATGTCTTAGTAGCTTTAGGTAGTTTAGTTCTCTGTTTATACAGAAGACTAAACTAATTTAGTAGTAGTTTAGTAAGGATAATCTTGTAGTTATATTAGCAGTGTTTAGGTAATTACTCTACTACGATTTTGCTATACACGTCTTAATAGGAGTAGTAAATAGATAGAAGTTAGTTATAGATTAGTTTAGCATTATTAGAATTATTAAGATTTATATAATTCTTTAATGTATTAATTATTGTTTAAATACAACTTGTAAAGTATTGGTTTTTTTAGCGTTCTGTTAAATAAAAGAAACCGTTAGCTAAAATAACAGAAATGCGTGGGGTAAGGTTTATCTAGACAGGATTTATATAAATATTTAGCTTTAAGAATAAAACAAGCGTTTAGGAGCTAAGATAAGCTGCAGATTTTTTACAATAAATATATTCTAGGGCTTTGCCTTCTTTAGTATCTATCTTTTTATTTAAAGCGCGTTTCTACGCTAGATATCCTTTTTAGCAGCTTTTATATTAGTTAGTTTCTTTAACTGCATAAAGATAGAGGGGGCAGAATAATATATAGCAGGATATTTTGTAGGCTACACGTTTAAGTTCTAAACTATGTCTGGCAATAAGTCTAATTGCTATAGCTATTTTATTCTAAAAATACAATCTTATGTACTTTAATTCATCATAGTTAGAAATAGTAATAAATCTTTCTACTATTAGTTTAGATGTTAAGATAGATATATTAATCTACTTTAATTTAGATTTAGTTCTAGAATAGTTTTACAGAGACCTTAAAGGGCAGTCTTTAGATAGGAACTTAAGGTAAATAAAAAAAAGTATAAGTAATAAGAGAATTTAGAATGTAAAACCTTAAGCTTTTGTATTAATTAATAATTATAGATAGGCACTGTAACTCTTTTAACAAAGAGTAGTAGAAACTTAGAAAAACTTTCCTCTGAACATATTTAATAAGTTAATACAGAGGGGTGACAAAAAGAAAAACAGATAGAAAAATTCTTAGTTTTTAATTAATAATAACTAATTAACAAGATAAGTTAGTCTATAACAGTTTATTATTAAAAATGCTAAGAACTTCCTCTTAAAGTAAGGCTACTTAGTAAGCATATTAAAAAGCACTAGTACGCAAGCTAATTAACTTAAAAACAGAAAAAAAATATATAAAAATAGAACTTATCGTTTCTAATTAGTAAGCGTATGAAATTTTTTAAAAATAGATAAAGTTTAATTAGATAATGCAAGTATTATATAAGCTGTTTTTAAGCTATAGTTTCTTACTCTTTAAATTTTAATAAGCAATTTAAAAAAAAGGAGGTTGCTTAGGTAAGCAATTAGTCTTAAACAGATTACTAATCCTTTTCCATATCGTTTTTTCTTTCTATTTCTAATATTCTTTTTTTGAGTTATTACTACTATGTCTCCTTAACATTTAAAGTAAAAAAAAACATTTATATCTTAATTACACAAAAGTAATCACTCTCCTCTATTAGTACTATACTAGAAAAGCCTTCTAGTAGTATGTATAATACTATTTCACGTATTAGAAAGAAAAACAATCTTTTCCCTACTTTTACGCCTACTATAGGCCGCCCTACAAAGATTACAAAAAGAGGAACATGAGCTGTTAATAGAGACTTGACTAGAAGTTCTAAAAAAACAAATAAGCGTATATTACACGAAAATAGTTTATGTTTTTCTACTAGAAGCCTACAACGCTGACTAAGAGAGTAGAATTACTCTATTAATACTTCTTAGAAATAATAGCTTTTAAACGAGAAAATAGTTTAGAATCGTCTAATATACGCTAAGGAGAGGCTTACTAATATTAAGAAAATAAACTTTTATAAAGTTATATTTTCTAATAAGTTAGCTATTAAGCGTGGGCATAGCGCTAGGACAGAATATTGCTGAAAACGTTAAAATAAGCGTCTTAGCAAGGAATGTGTCTCTATAACTAATAGAAGTAAGTTTAAAAATATTTTAAATTACCTAAAAATCAATTCACTATATAAAGTATATTTCTAGCATCTAGAAGTACTTTTAGAAAGCTTAGTAATTAATCTAATAGCCAGGATATTTCTGTCTGAATTTAGGGTGCGATTTAGATAAGAGGAAGATTAAAATTAGTAATTATTAGGACGCCCAGAACTACTACATCCTTTAGGTATACATAGTATATTTTTAAGTTTCTAATACTAGTAGTAAAACCTACTATCAAAAAAGTTAAGTTTATTATACTGTTTTTTCTTATTCTAAGTGCTATAACTTTATAATTTATAAAAATATTTGATATCTTTTTTGTCACGTTTAAAAGCTTTACTAACTACTATATAGGGTGGAAATCCTAGCAGAATAACGCTAAGATTTATAAAACTCTTAAAGTTTTATCTTAGTTTTTAAGAAATAAAGTAGCTCTCTTTAAGCATCCTCTTTATAGTTTAGATTAAAATCTTATTTAAAACGTTTATGCATTGTTAAAAAACGTTTTGACTAAAAGGCCTACTCCCTTATTAGGCGCAAGTAATAATAAAAAAAGTCTAGCAAAGTTTCCAGAGGCTATATTTAAAGAGTAGAATTTAATTCCTTAACAAGCAATAGATAACTGTATCTTACCTCTACCTAGGCGTTTTTAAGACGTAAAAGAAGCTAAAGTCTAGTGTACTAAGTATTAGTAATCAACATAAGCTTTTATATTTAAATAGAACAAATAAAATACGCTTTTCCTAATAACTTGTTATGTGATATTTCTAAAAGCAATAAACTAATAGATATAAACAGATTAAACTATTTATCTAACATGAGAATTTTGTAGCTATTTTAATACTGTTAATAAAATAAGATTATTAATTATAATTGTTGTTTTTTGAGTGCTTAGTCTCACATTAATAAATCTCTAGTAAGATGCTAACTAATCTGCTTACTAAGTAACCTAACTCTAAGACGAAGTTCTTAGCTTTCACAAATTACTAACTCTATTTAGACCGGCTTATCTTGTTTATTAGTTATTAGCAATTAAAAACTATAAAAAATTTTATTTGTTTCTCTTTTTGTTACCCCTCTATATTAGCAAAATTATACTTGTGCAGGCCTAGGCCTGAGCGTTGTTCTAGGCGTCTTTATTTTCCTCTTATTCTTAATTTAAGTAGTGTTCCACAGCTTCTTCTAGTTTAATCTTTATTTCTATTACTTAAGGAGCAGTATAATTGCTTGTAAAATTACTAAGTTTTCTATACTAAAAATAAGTATCTAATAAAGGCTTATTATTAGGGGCTAAGGTTTTAGAAAGAAATCTAGGTGTGTTTAAAGTAGCATAAGCAAAGGTTAGAGTTAAATTAGAAGTTAAGCTAGTATAATACAGCTGCAGACTCTAGTATTGTTAGAAGCAGAGCCTCTGCAGAGGTGCTAAG
Source organism: Alternaria gansuensis (assembly GCA_009289805.1). Taxonomy (NCBI): domain Eukaryota; kingdom Fungi; phylum Ascomycota; class Dothideomycetes; order Pleosporales; family Pleosporaceae; genus Alternaria; species Alternaria gansuensis. Next base: position 71,904 of record WBOK01000052.1, on the reverse strand, counting down.
ATAAACACTAGCTTATTATCTATATTTAGTCTAATAGAAGAATTAAATTTTTTATATTAAACGTAGTTTAGTGTTGCACTATTTCGTGAAAAGAGTTATTGTATAGGTACCTAAACATTAAATTTAGGGCGCGTAAGGCGGGGGTAATCTTCTCTTAGAAGTATAAGGACTACTCTAACCTTAATACAGACTCTTTAACAGCAGTACTAATAAACTTTGCCCTAAATGCTAAAAACATTTTTTTCTTATTTATAACTAGGCAGTTAAAAGCTGTACAGCTTCTTGCCTGTTTATTGCTTAATACTAAATATAATTTAAGTAAAGCAACTACTTCTTTTTTATTTTAAAACTATGCTAAAACTAAATTATTTATATACTGTAGTTTAAGGTATCCTTTTGCAATACTAATAGTGTAACATAATATAATAGCTATGCAAGCGCACTTATTTTAATAGTAATTTAAGTTAATTTTTTTAAGTTATCTTTTAAAGCTTGCTTTTAACAGAACGTAGGGTTACTTCTATTTTTAAAATTATAAATAGTAAGTGTGCGCTCTATAACCTTAAGGCGTAGTATCTTAGAGTTTGTAGAAATATACTATGTTAATTAGCTTAACAGTGTATCTATTCTTATTAGCGGTGTTTTAGTAGTAGGTACGGCCGTGTCTCTAGACATTGTAACTATCTAGGTTAATTACGTAACTTACGCATTTAACTAGTTAATTTTGTGCTTATAAAGTGCAACTAGATCTTTTTCTAAATCCGCCTCTTCTTCTTTAACCTTATTTTTTTTAATAACTAGTTAATTACTAGTTGCTTTATTTTGTAGGGGTAGTTGTTAACCTTAGCGGCAGGTTGATTTTTGGATAGGCTCTAAGGAGGGTCTAGGGTTGTTTAGTTAGCTATTAGTAAATAATTCTAATACTAATAGGTTATCAATAGTCTCTTTGTTTCTACTTAAGCAGACTCTACGCGACTTTTTTAAAGTAATTTAACTTATTGATTAAGGTAAAAAGTTCTAAAATTAAGGGCTTAAGTTAGTAAGAAATTTAGTAGATTCTACTTAAGATGTTATTAGACTTAATAGTGTAAAAGTTCTAGTTTGTATTTAGAGAGGCTTAGGCTTAGGTGTAGTATAAACAAACAGCTGCAATATTGTTTTAAACGCTATTACTAGCTAGGACAAGATTTTAACATAATATATTAGCGCAGCTAAGACTTACAGATTAGTATTAGTAAAAGAGATTACAGCAAGGCATAAAGAAGTGCGTTATAATTAACAAATAAGCCTTAATTCTAATAAGACACCTATAGGCCTTAGGCAAAAGAATATTAAAAATCTAGAAAGTAACTATAGATTCTAAGCTGTCTTTATACCTGCGACCCAGGCTAGGACTAGAGTAGATCTAATATAGATAAGATCCTAAGAGAGCGGTAAGGATAAGAGAGTTGTAACGTGTTTGTTACACTAGCTTAATATAGACTTTAGTAAAAGTATTAATTATAAAAAGCATAAGAATTGCTGTTATAGCTCTAGACTACCTAGTTTTGTAAGAACTAAACGAAGTTTTAGACGCCACTAAAGTGTTATAGATATTAAGGTTAGAGGGTCTTGCTAAACAGGCGCGATACAAAGGATATGCAGTAATTAGTACTTAAGGCTTAATACTAAAAGCTACTACTATTCTATATCTATAGATATTAGACTTTTAGCATCTTGCAAGTAGCAATAGTATTAGCGCTAACTTTTAAGCTTTTTAAGAGTTTAAAAAAGTTATACATTAAAATATATAGCTAAAAGGAGTGTTAAAGGGAGCTATAGTATGTAAAGTTGTTGCTTTTACTAAGACATTTTATATAGACGAAACAAAAGTTAGTAAAAATATGTTTTTAGGGTTTTATAGCTTACTTTGTTAATAATAAGTATATTAGCTAATCTCTTTTAGAAGCTACCAACGCAAGCAACACAATTGCTATAGCATTTGCTATAATGCTTACTTTATAAGCTAATAGTAACAAAGCAATTATATAAGCTTTATAGAAAAAAATTAAATGGCAATAAAAGATTGACGTACAATTTTTGCTTTTAATTTAGTATTCATTACCTTTGTGCTAGATAAGGTTACCTAGAAGCTACTATATCTAACAGCTAAAAAGCTAAAAGACAAGTTATATTCTTAAGAAAATGAGTGTATACAATACTATTGCTTTTTAGTTTAACTTTAAGCTTCTTATTTACAATTTCTTATGTATAACTTAGGTATAAGGTAGTTATTTAATCTACGTTTTAGGGTGTTAAAGGTAGTAGTTGTTGTTGTAGTTAAAATAGGGTTTCTAAAAAATTAAAAAGTAGCAGCCTTCTACTAATTAGTTGCAAAAGTCTAAAAGAGATTGTGTGTAGTTAATAAAATTTAAATAGTAGGTAAATAAAGTTAAAGCGCTAAGCGCTTAGAGTAGAAAAGCTAAGACTACTAAGCGAAATTAGGGTTAAAAAATATGCTAAAAGTACTAAAAAAAACACTAATTGAAACGTGTTTAACAGCGATTGCTAGCTTATAGCTAGCAACAAGATTGCGATAGAGGTAGAGGAGGTAGAGAAGAGTAAGGACACGTATGTTACTGCAGCAGGAGCCTATAATACTTTATAAAAGCTCCCTGCCTACTGCTTCTTACCTTTAGGATTTCTTACACTACATAGTACTGTATATAAACAACTCGCATACAAACAATACAATGCTTAGACTATTTTTCTTTTTATTTAATACAAAAACTAATAGCGTAAGTAAAGTTAGACCTTACTAAGTTACTATATAAGAAGCTATAGTAGTAGATTATAAAGCCTGCGTTTACTTTTGTTAAGCGGCCTTCTTAGTTAGTTAAAAAGGAGCTGTTAGCAGTAGCTCTTATAGTAATTAGGTAGACGCAAAGGTTAAATTCTATTATTTATTAACACCTTATTAATGCGTCTAGTATTATAGATATTAAAGTTATAATAGAGGTTGTAAAAGGCTTATTTAGCAGTAAGTCTATTAAATACGTTGCGCATGTTAATAGTCTAAGTATAGTAATAGTATGTTATTTTACTAATCTCTTCTTGCGCTAATGCAACCTTAGTAGAAAAACCTTATAGTAGCTTTATAAAAAGCAAGAGCGTGTTAAAACAGCTATTAAGCAGCTAGAACAAACTAACAAGTAAGAAGATTTTGTAAGTTGCCTCTAGAGATAGAAAAGCTGTGCTTAGATAGTAACGCTGTTGTTATATATTTACATCTAAGTATAGGCGCATGCTAAAAACGCCGCAACTGCAACACTGCTAAAATAGCAACAAAGACGTTATTAGTTAAGACAGTTAGTTAGAGGGATATTGCGCATCTTTGTTTCTGTCTAAACATGCTAGAGCGACACACTAATTGCGTGCCAGCAATGCCGAACAAGGGGGCATAAGCCCGGATACCTATTGTTAGCAATAAATTATTTTTTACTAAAAAGGTGCCTACAAAATGTGTGGTCACATTAAAAGGGTATCTCAAAAGGCCGAAGCCAATAAATATACTATTATACTATTTAGGCTCATAAACGCTCTAGCAATATTTTAAAAACTTATTTTCTAATGTAATAAGAGTATATTTAGATATCTTTATTATAGTATACTTAAATAACATTCTTGTCTACTTTAAGAACTTAAGAGATTATATAAAACACGTTTATATAGTACCAAGGTGCCTAGACTAGTTTAACTTTAAACTTAAACTAAAGAAATACATATTTTATAAGAATAAACTTACTTTTTTTTTAATATATAGTAGAAGTACAAGAAGTATTAAGAAGTAAAAAGAATTTATAAGTAGTTTAAAAATAGCTATCACTAATAATAGTAAAGAAGATATAATTGTTTTTAAAATTTAAAATTTTAATTAATAGTTTATTAGGAACTACTTTACGATTACTATCCTGTTATTTAGACTTATAAAGAAGGAAATACTCTTTAAGTAAAGTAAAAAAGTAGAAAACGCCTTCTAGACGCTTAAGAAAGTAAGCATAGAACTACTATACTTTTTTATATTTTAAGTAAGATAACTATTACGCTTTAGAACTAACGCATTAAACTTTATACTACAATGTTGCGCTAGTTAACTATATAAAGGAAAATAGCACCTTATTATATACTATTTACAAAAATTCTCTAGACTAGAAGAATAATATAACATTGATAATAAAGAGCTTTTAGCTATTATTGTATACTTATAACATTAGAGAGTATATATAGAAAGCTGCTTAAAACTTATAATATTTATAAATTATAAGAACTTAGTTGACTTTACAACTACTAAAGTACTTAACTAATAGTAAGTAAGATAGTTAGAATTACTTAAATAATATAAGTTTAAGACTCTATATATACTAAGAAAAGACAATAGCAGAGTAGATACTTTTAGTTAATAATACAATATTACAAAAGTAAAGAATATTATTAATACTATAAGACTTAAGATTAATAAAAACAAATTATTAGAACTAGTAAAAACGCTAAACGCAATCTTAAAAATAATTCATAGTATACTAAAAGAATGGTAAAAAGTAATTATTAAATAGTACTACAACAACTTTATATATAGTTATTTTAATATTACCTAATTTATAAAACTCTTCAAAAGAAATTATAAGTTTCTAGAAATAAAAGACAAAGTTATTTTTTTATTGCTAAATGCGTAGACTATTAGAAAAATAAGCACAGTACCTACGCACCTTATAAAAGAATATAAGCAATAGAGCTACTTAACGCACTATAGTTAGACATTTTTATAGACTTTGTTATATGCCTACTAGTTTTAAGAAACCTTGTTACTAAAGTATTATATAACGCAATTTTTGTAGTAGTTAATTAATTTATAAAATAAGCAGAATATATTACTTTTAAAAAGAATTTTACGGTAGTATAGCTAACACATATAATTAATAATTAAATTATTACATACTATAGTATGATAAAGTTAATTATTAGTAATAGAAATAAGCTCTTTACCTTTGACTTTTTGACAACACTATTAGCCGCAATTAAAATAAAACAAAAGCTATTGATAGCTTATTACCTGTAAATAGATAGATAGACAGAACAAACAAATTACATAATAAGAGCTTATCTTAAGATATATATTAATTAATAGCAAGATCATTAAGTATTACTACTACTTATAGTATAAATAGTATACAATAACAAGATTTTAGAATTTATCAAATAAATACTATTTTACGCAAAATCAAAAAAACACCTAAATAATTTTTTTTTTTTTAAGGTATTAAAGGTGGTGGTTGTTGTTGTAGTGAATATGGGTTTTTTAAAAAAATGAAGAGCAGCTGCCCTCTACTATTTAGTTGTAAAAGTTAAAAAAAGATTATATATAGTTAACAAAATTTAAACAATAAGTAGATAAAGTCTACACGCTAAGCGCTTAGAGCAGAAAAGCTTAGACTACTAAGTAAAATTAGAGTTAAAAAATTTGCTAAAGGTACTAAAAAAACAACACTAATTAAAACGTGTTTAACAGTAATTGCTAGCTTATGGCTAGCAACAAGATTGCGATAGAGGTAGAGGAGGTAGAGAAGAGTAAGGACACGTACGTTACCGCAGCAGGAGCCTACAATACTTTATAAAAGCTCTCTACCTGCTACTTTTTACTTTTAGGATTTTCTATACTACATAGTACCGCATATAAACAACTTGTATACAAATAATATAATACTTAGACTGTTCTTTTTTCTGTTTAACACAAAGACTAATAGCTTACATTAAGTAAAGTTAGACCTTACTAAGTTACTATGTAAGAAGCTATAGTAGTAAATTACAAAGCCTGCATTTATTTTTGTTAAGCGGCCTCCCTAATTAGTTAAAAAGAAGCTGTTAGTAGTAGCTTTTATAGTAATTAGGTAAACGTAAAAGTTAAATTTTATTATTTATTAATACCTTATTAATGCGTTTAGTATTATATATGTTAAGGTTATAATAAAGGTTGTAAAAGGCTTATTTAGTAGTAAGTCTATTAAATACGTTGCGTATGTTAATAGTTTAAGCATAGTAATAGTGTGTTATTTTATTAATTTTCTTTTACGGAAATACAACTTTAGTAGAAAGACTTTATAGTAGATTTATAAAGAGCAAGAGCATGTTAAAATAGCTATTAAGTAGCTAAAACAAACTAATAAGCAAGAGGATTTTATAAGTTGCCTTTAGAAATAAAACGCTGTGCTTAAATAGTAACGCTTTTGTCGTATGTTTACATCTAAGAATAGGCGCTAGAAACGCCGTAACTGCAACACCGCCAGGATAGCAATAAAAACAATAGAAGTTGCGGTTATTAGTAAATAGTTATTAGTTAAGACAATTAGTTAGAGGGATATTGCGCATCTTTGTTTCTGTCTAAACATGCTAGAGCGACACACTAATTACGTGCCGGCAATGCTGAACAAGGGGGCACAAGCCCGGAAATCTATTGTCAGCAATAAATCTTTTTTGCTAAAAAGGTGTCTATAAAATGTGTGGTCACATCAAAAGGTTGTCTTAAAAGGCCGAAGCCATAATTTTTTTTTTTTATATATAAACATTTCTAAGCTAGAAAACAAAAGCAGCTATTGCAACAGCTAATAAGCTAAAAATAGTACATAAGTCACTTAATATAACACTTAAGAAGCCTTAATACTAAAGCATTTTTTCTATTAACTAGAAATCAAAAATAGCACCTTAGCTAAAAAAAGAGAATAATTCATATTTACTTATAAAAGATCTTTGCACTGAAAAACTTAATAAAGAACTTAACAATATTAAGGTTAAACTATTTTTCATTCTAGACTAAAAAAGACTAGTTATATATACACTTAACCTTTAATCTAATACAAAAATCTACTTAAAATTGTATATTAATATATTAGAACTAGTAGACCTAAGAACGCTATTACAAAAAACTTTCTACTTTTGGATAAAAAAAAATAATACTTTTAAAGTTAAGATATCCTTATATACTAAGCACAAAATAATAGTAAAGAATACTTAGTTAAATAGTTAAACTACTTAAATAATAAGAATATATAAAAACTAAATATAAACTTTATAAATTATTGCTAAATGCTTACATAGTATTATGCAAGTTACCTAGAAAGTTATTAAAAGTAAGATTACCTTCTAAATAAGTAGAAAAGAACGCCTTTTAATCTAATAACAGCATGCTAGGCATTAGGCTACTCTTTAAAATACTAACTTTATAGTTTATATTCTTTATAGCTTTTAAAGCTTTAATCTCTTTAACAAATTCTCTTAACTTATTTATTAACTACTATTTACAACACACTAGTACTTTATATTATTTTTAAAAACAATTTTTTTTATACCTGCTGCTAACAACGCCTTAAGCGTAACTAACTCTACTATATTCGCTTTAGACTTTTACTACTCTAATTAAGCTAACTCTTAGTCTAGCTGTAAATAATCTAGCAACAGCATCTTTACTAGAATACACTCTTTAACTTTATTTTTATAAAAATTTCTATACGCCTTTCTTAATAAAGACAATTTACATAGTAGACTCTTCATAATATAATATAAATAAGTAACTATAGTAAGTTAACTAATACTGTTTATGTAATTAGTAAGTTCGTAACAATAAGTAGTACTGCAAGAAACTATTAGGCTAGTTTATAAAAATAAGAATATAAAAAAAGAGAATAGTATTAAAAACCTAAGAAGAGAGAACGTACAGACTATATATAAAAGATAAAGGCAGGAAAAGATCCTAGACTACCTAAACAAAGAGCAACGCCTTTATATACTAATAAATAACGCTACCCTGCACTAGGCACGTAATTCTACAAGCCTTAGCAGAAATCTTTTATAGAATAAGTTACATGCGTCATATAATATACTACAAAATCCTATACGTCCTACGTATAGGACAGCATAGAATTCTGTAGGACAGCATAAGATTCTGTAGGACAGTAAGACACTCTCTTAATATATAGTAGTAGGCATTAAGCTCTTATAGCTTAGTGTGTTTAACTTTAAGTGCAATCTAACAATTACTTAATTCTTAACCCTCTTATGTTATTATATTATTCTACTAAACCTGCTAACACAACTCTGTAATATTTAAATTTATTTACTAATCATGCTAGTACAACCCTCGTCTATCGCACTCACTCATTCCAAGAGAACCAACACAGATCATCTACGGACGATCTTCACAGCGATATAGAAAAAGCTTTAAGACTCTTCTTAGGGGCTATATTAGTTACTTAGTACGCTATCAAGCCTCTAAAATATACTATATATAGGTCCTAGCGCTTGATTAAGTAATTACAACGCGTGGCGTTACATTTAAAAAGACGCTATGCTACTAGAGACTAGCTTATAAGCTGCCTAGGCAGAATGCAGTCCTTATAGTAAACATCCTTAATAAGGACAAAATTAGTAAGGCTAGAGAAGTTCTTAAACAGCTTACTAGTATTAGTTAAGCACAGGTAACAAAACAGGAGGCCTTATAGCTAATAAGTTATGGCGAGTAATAAAGACTATAAAAAGCTTATTACAGTCTCTAGCAGTCAATACGCTAAAAGCACGTAAAAAGTATTAGGCTAACACTTCTTAGAAAATTTGTACAGAGCAGAAAGGTTCTTTAAAACAGCGACTAATGCCTAAGATAACGCTAGCGCCTTCTTTACTAGGAGCATAAATGCTAGAGTAAGGCACTCTAGCTTATAGTACTATAGGTAGTAGCTATAAGCTGCTTAGCTCTTAAAATCTACAAACTACTAGTAAATTAAGCTTAATAATTATACTAAGAATCTTATAGTCTTAAAAAAGAGCAGAAATTACTTCTTAAAACGCTTAGCGCAGTGTTAAGAATCCTACATAACTATATAGAGCTTTTTAGAATCCTTTAGCAAAAAAACTATATAAAAAGAAAGTATAAGGACCTTCTAAAAGAAACTCTTCAAGGCTAAAGAATTAAAACTAACACAGTCCTAACGTAAAGAGTGCAGGCAGATATTGCTTATTATATAACTTCTTAAAAACTCCTAAGCTTAAGGTACTACTCTCTTAGCCTTAAAACAATAGTAGAGAGCTAATAATAGTTTACGCTATAATAGCAGCAACTCTTTAAAAGATTAATCAATCTTAAACGCACTTTCTTAATCTCCTAAAGCTTCTTAATAAATTAAGGAACCTCTACAACTACTAATATAGGACAATATTTAGATAGGCTAGCTAAAATAAGATTAATACTATTCCTTAACAAGGCATCTAGATAAAAAAAGAGATTCTAGAAGACTTTAAGCCTATTTGTCTAAAAAAAGTATTTATCTACAAACTTAATAAGAACAACTAGTTTCTTAAATGCAAAGCACGTCTCGTACTACGAGGGGGCCATTAAGCAAAAGACTTATTACACTTAATATACATAGCAACACTAGCTGCTTAATCTTTTAGGCTTACAATTGCAATTGCAGCTAAGTTTAATATAGAGATATAGTAGCTTACACTAGTAGGCGCGTTTCTTAATACTAATATTAGTAATAAAACAAGAGTCCTGTGCGACCTACTAGACACTTACAAGCGCACAGGCAAGTTTATTGAGCTTAAAAAAGCCCTATATAGCTTACAAGACTTTCTATTATCCTAGTATTTATTTTCAAGGTGTTAAAGGTAGTAGTTGTTATTGTAATTAAAATAGAGTTTCTAAAAACAGTAAAAAGCAGCTACCCTCTACTAATTAGTCGCCAAAGTTAAAAAGAAAGATTGTGTGTAGTTAATAAAACTCAAGAGGTAAGTAGGTAGGGTCTACGCGCTAAGCGCTTAAAGTAGAAAAGCTTAGACTACTAAGCAAAAATTAAGGTTAAAAAATATACTAAAAGTACTAAAAAACAACACTAATTAAACGTGTTTAGCAGCAATTGCTAGACTATAGCTAGCAAAAAGAATAGAATAGAGATAGAGGAGAAAAGTAAAGATACATACGTCACTGCATCAGGATCCTATAATACCTCTTTATAAAAGCTCCTTGTCTACTACTTTTTCCTTTTAAGATTTCTTACACTGCATAGTACTGCATACAAACAACTTGCATATCAATAACTTATATATAAACAACTTTTATAAAACTAATATAATGCTTAGACAATTTTCTTCTTTTTTTCAATACAAAGACTTAAATATAGCTTATATTAAGTTAGGTCAAATTCTACTAAGCTACTATACTAAAAGCTGTAGTAGTAGATTGTAAAGCCAGCGTTTACTATTGTTAAGCAGCTACTTCTGTTAGTTAAAAAGAGGCTAGTAACAATAGTCTTTATAGTAGTTTTGTTAGTGCAGAGGTTAGAATAGAACTGTAGTTAAGATATCTTTAATACGTCTAATATTATAGATGTTAAGGTTACAACAAAGACTATAAGAGGCTAGTTTAGTTAGTACACTAAATGTACTGCGTATACTAATAGTCTAAGTATAGTAAAAGTATATTTCTTTAGCAATCTTCTCCTGCGCAACTACAACATTAGTACAAACACTCAGAAGTAGCTTTAAAAGAGGTAAAGACGTATTAAAATAGCGATTAAGTAGCTAAGATAAACAAATTAGTAAAAAGATTTTGTAATCTACTTTTCGTGTTAAAAAAGCTTTGTATAGATAGTAATGCTATTTTTGTGTATTTATATTTAAGAAGCGGCACTAAACGCCGCAACTGCAACACTAACAAGATAGCAACAGGACAGCAAAAGTTGCAGTTAGCAGTAGATACTAAGCAGTAAATAGTAATTAGTTAAGAGAGTTAGCTAGAAAGATGTTATGTATTTTTGTTTCTATCTAAACATGCGACACACTAATTGCGTGCCGGCAATACTAAATAAGAGAGCATAAGCCTTGATAACTGTTGTTAGCAATAAATTTTTCTTACTACAAAGTTGTCTACAAAATATGTAGTTACATTAAAAGGTTGTCTTAAAAAGGCCAAAGCTAATTTTATATTATAATAAGTTCTTATGTACTCTATAGAAGCTTAGCCTGCAGGCCTTAGCTAAGAAGCTGTGCCCTTTCTTTACAAAAGACCTCGCGTTTCTCTTAATATTCTACATAGATAATATACTCCTATTAGAGTATTGACACGCGGATCACCCGGTTAATTAGGCGATCCTGGTAAGATGTTCACTTAACGGCCCCGCTAGCGTCTATATAAACAGGCTAAATTGTCTTATGTGTCTTAGGTAGTTATTAGACACTTTGTTGTAGCACTTAGTTAATTAATACACTTACTTTCCACTTAGGTAATTGAACAATTGCTCCTTTTTAGCTCTTATAGATCTAAGCCTAGCAGTTTTATTATAGTTTTAACTCTTACTGTGCCATCAGTATGATAGAATATTTACTATTTAATTATTACTTTACTTTCCTCTATTTTCTTCTACAGCACAGCTAGCAGATCGCTGCGGCTGCTATACCTCTTACCCACTTAACTATACAATTAACCTCCTACTAGTCTATCTTACAACCTACAGGCTACTTTTATAATCAACGCAGCTAGTAACTAATTTACTCTGCGTTTACTTTAATAATAGCCTACGTCGTAGTTTTTTAAAGTATTTTACTAAATTAGACCTCTTTAACACACTATTTATTGCCTTAGAAATAATTATTAAAGCTTAATTAGACTAACCAACCTAGTTTACTTCAGTAGAATTGCACTGCTTAAAAAATGGCATTTTAGATTGAGTTAACCTTAATCTCCTTGACGTGCGCTGAATAAATTACTAAAATCCTTAGTATCTAAAGTTGCCTAAAAACAATAAAGAGCCTACTGCATTGCTACCTAGAGTAAACGCCGAAAAATAAAAATTTATAAAAATGCTAAACGCAAATACAAGGCTTCTATAATTAATGCTAAGATTTATTTTTAAGATATCAAAGGTGGTGGTTGTTGTTGTAGTCAAAATGGGGTTTCTAAAAAAGTAAAAAGCAGCTACCCTCTACTAATTAGTCGCAAAAGTTAAAAAAAAAAAAGATTGTATGTAGTTAACAAGATTTGAATAGTAGGTGGATAAAGTTCACGCGCTAAGCGCTTAGAGCAGAAAAGCTTAGACTACTAAGCAAAAATTAGAGTTAAAAATATTTGCTAAAAGTACTAAAAAATAACACTAATTTAAACGTGTTTAACAGTAATTACTAGCCTATAGCTAGTAACAAGATTGCGATAAAGATAGAGAAGGAGGGTAAGGACAAATACGTTACTGTAGCAGGAGCCTGTAATACTTTTTTACAAAAGCTCTTTGCCTGCTACTTCTTACTTTTAAGATTTCTTACACTATACAGTACTGTATATAAATACTTACATATCAACAATATAATGCTTAAACTCTTCTTTTCCTCTTTTAACACAAAGACTAATAGCTTATATTAAGTAAAGTTAAACTTTACTAAGTTACTATACTAAAAGCTATAGTAGTAGATTACAAAGCTAGCTTTTACTGTTGTTAAGCAGCTACCTCTGTTAGTTAAAAAGGAGCTAGTAGCAATAGTCTTTGTAGTAGTTAAGTTAGTGCAGAGGTCAGAATGTAACTGTAGTTAAGACATCTTTAATATATCTAGTGTTATAGATGTTAAGGTCACAACAAGGACTATAAAAGGCTAGTTTAGCTGGTACACTATATACACTGCGCATGTTAATAGTCTAGGTGCAGTAAAGGTATATTACTTTGGCAATCTCCTCCTGCGCCAATACAACCTTAGCAAAGAGACTTAGGAGTAGCTTCGCGAGGAGCAAAGGCGTGTCAAAACAGCTATTGAGCAGCTAGGACAAACCGACGAGCAGGAGGATTTTGTGAATGCTAAGTATAATAGAAAGAATTACAACAAGTTAGTTAATAAGTAAAAAGTTTATACTGTTATAGATTAAGCTACTTAGCTGTTTCTCTCCAGAATCCAGGTGCTCTAAATCACACCTGGAATCTACAATTAACCTGCAATCAATCAATTACTAGCAGCTGTTATGCTACTAGTACTACTTTTCATTATTATTAATTAATCTACAGCAGCTACGCAATTTATTACGTAAGATTACATAAAATTGCGAGATATTGTATTATCTACTACACAAGCTATTGCGTAAGAATAAATCTTTCTAGAATACAAGTAACAGGTATATATAGACTGTAGTTTAGCTGGTAGTTAGAAACTAAGAGAGAATAATACAAATTGTAATAAGTAACTGCATAATAAAATTTAGTTTAGCACTCTCTTCCCCTAGTCTCTATATTGAACTCTCTTATCTTTATCGTTCTATTTCCACTACCTTATCAATCTCTAGGTTATAAGCTTAGATTAGGCTGCCTCTAAGTCTACTACAAACAAGTAGAAGGCATAGACCTCTACCTCTAAGTTGATAGTAGAACAAGCAACTATACCTAGAGATTTAATTCGCAACGTATACCACTTTATAAATAAGAAAAGTTGCTAAAATTACTAATAGTAAGAACTAAATTAGCAAGACTATAAATTTAGACCTACAATTTAACGCCTTAATAAGCATAATTACTTTAAACTGTACTACTCTTCAAGCCTTAGTAGAGATTCTAAAAGCGGATCTTACTTCTATAGATTAAAATACTTAGTATTTAATTTAAGCCTAATACAAATCCTACCTAGACAAGGCTTAATAAAAATAAATAAGGCTTAAGCGTTAGTTTACTAAGTAGAAGCTCTTATATTAATAAATAAGAGTTTACTTACTACCTTATGTTATCAGGCTGTTAAGAATTACTAATTTCTTAGATGCCTTAAGCAGTAAAATTACACTAGACTAGTTGCGCAAGAAACTTATTAAGCTAGCACTAGTAGTAGCGCTTAGTAGAGCTTTATTAACATTTAACAAGTTAGAAAAAGAATTTAGTATTTTATAATAACATTAGTTAATTACCTCTTTAAAAGAACAAAAACAGACAGTGTTTTAAACTAAATCGATTTTCAAAATAGCTTAATCATTACTTAATGCCTTATAGCTAAGTGAAAAGAGTAATAATAGTTACACTTTTGCCTTTATATGCTAAATAAACACTTCTAAATACTATATAACTGCTTCTAAATTTAAACTTTAGTTATAAAATTAATTTCTACCTCTAGGATACTGATTGAACTGTCAAATAATAATAAAAAGAATATTTTTAAGCAATAAGATAGTTAAAAGTAAGAAACGCTAGAAACCTGTATTAAGAAAGAAGGCTAGAAAGCTAGTATTAGTAGATTGGTTGCTAGAAATTAAGTAGAGCCTAACTTAGCTTATAAGTTTTAGTACTTATTAGCCTAAAGAACTTCAATAAAAAAAATTAGTTAAACATATTTAATATAGCCTTTACCATTTATACGTTGTCTCTTAATTCGATTATAGATAGTAGAGCAGCAGTCTACTTAGTTAATAGCATACATTACTTATTACTAGCCATCTAATATAATAATATTAAGAACAAGATTGTTAAGGCAAGCACTTAACTTATTCTAGTTACTAAAATTAGAAATAGGCTGTTAAAGACTTTTTTTTTAGTAAGTCTAGCTCTAAAACAGCTAAATCTCTATTTAATAATATTATATTTGTACTAGGATTTTACGTTTATGTTGTCTCCAAAGCTCGGCTTAAGTAGGCAGGTATCTACTACTTAAGATATAATTACACAATAAAACTAAGAATAATTAAGAAAAATATTATTTTAATTGACTTAAAGTAATACTATAATTTCTTATTTGCTTAATACAAGCAACTGTATTGTTATTATACTTAACTGCTTCTAGTAAACGCTATAGTATAATTAAAGAAACCTTAAGTATACACTAGTAATAAATATCTATAGCATTAATAATTAGAACAGCTAGAACAATAAGCTATTAAAGTTCTAGCCTACTAAGCGTAAAATGTTAAGATTATTAGTAAAAAGCTATTAGAATGCAATTACTGCGCAACAGCTTATACTTTATACACAATTTTATAGTAATTAAGAAAAAATACTTGAACATTTATATAAGATTTTATAAGATTTGTTGAATTTATTAGATAGTTGAATACTAAGGAAATAGTCACTAATTATAAAGAAAAACTACTTAGGCAAGCTGTATAACTGTAATATAAAGTTAAAATAATTAAACAATTGTATACTTGTAACTAAAAGCTTTACTACAAGGATAAGAAAGAAATATAAGAAAATATTATAAAGAACTTTAAAGACAGCACCACTGCTACACTACCTTAGAGAAAGAAAATAAAATGTAAAGAATAGGTAATAAAGAAAAAATTATAATTAAGACGTTACTACTATATAGTTGTAAGCTTAATTGCTTAATAGAGAGAGCTAGCTAAAAACTTATTATAAAGGTTATTGAGATACGCACAAGCGATAATTTACTAGCTTAGCTCTAGCTAGTAATTATAAATATAGTAGCTTACTTGTATAGAATAAGCCTTACTACAGTCTATAGCTACTAATCTTCTAACTAAGTACTTAAAGAATAGTTTAGAAAATATTTTTAATTTTATTAACTACTTATAATAAGATTTTAGACTTCTAATAAACGCCTAGACTAGAGTAGAATTTATACCTACAGCTGCTAAGCCTACTTATTTAATAGGGACAAGGTAGCTAGGCGTAATTAGTATAAATCTTAAGTTAATTCCTACCGCTATATTGGTTATTTAGTTAGTAATAAAGCCCTTAATACATACTATATGTAAGTATGTTATAAGTAACAGGAAGGATTCTCTCCTTGAAGTAGAAGGTGGGTTGAGGGTCAACTATACACACGCTAGAAGGCAATAATCCGCGCGGGGCGCAAGGATCACGTGATTGGCATCCTGCTAAGATAGGACCTCCAGGAGGCCACTGCTTAAAGAGAGGCTAACGCCCTCCCTAACCTCCCTCTTAGATTAAAGGCACAGGACGACACAGGATAAAGGCAATAAGTATAAAAATATATTAGATCTTTTTATTACACCTATTATAGTTAACTTAAATAGTTTATCTTTTATACAGATTATTAACTAGTTTTTTTATTTTTTATAAAATTAGTATTACTTACTTTTAGTGAATATTAATATTTTTTTTTTTACTTAAAGTTAATCTTACAATACTTTATAGACTACTATATATATTAGCCTTACCTTAGTATAAACTAAGTCTGAATAAGTATAGATCTACTCTGTGTAACACTTTAACTACTAGGAGTTTTAGTAGAAAATTCAACTAATAAGTTATCTAATTAAAATTTATAATAGTATGTTAAAAAATTACTTAAAATAATATGGCTTAAGGTCTAGAACCCTCTACGCTAAGTTAACTAATGTTTAGAAATAATAAGATACTTAACGCATCTAACTCTAATGCTAAGAATAACTCTAGTGCCTAAAAGATTAAAAATCCTAGGTAATAAGCCTATATTTAAGCATAGCAAGTAGCTTTTATAATAAATATAATTAATTAGCTCTTAATTTAAATAATAGGAACTTTAAAAAAACAACTTATTGCTATAAAAAAGCTTAGAACAGCTCTATTTAAGAAGTATAAAATAGAAAAAAAAACTATAAATATTTTTTACTTATACTAATTTATACTATTAGTATATTAAAATCTCTACTAATTAAGGAAAAAAATTTATAGTAAGTACGTATATAAAAGGTAAAGCCTTTAACTAAATATAAGTTTCTATAAACAACTACTTACTTAATACATAATATAAAGAAATTAGGGCTAAAAAAAAGGCTTTATTTATAAGTTAGACAGAGTTTAAACAAGAAATAAGACATATTTTTAAAAAAGTAAATACTAAGAACTAGGCTTAGAAGAAGATTACTTACGTAAGGCAAACTACATTAGTATTAGCATATATAGTCGAATTTAAGCAACTACAAGGATAAATTAATTAGAATAATAAAGTACTTTAAATAGTATTTAAAGTAGGATTAAAAGAAAATGTTAAGAATAGCCTTGTATATAATAATAAACCTAATACACTACATGCGCTACTTAAGCTAGCTATACGTATTAACAATAGGCTTTAGAAACAGCATAATTAAAAAAATACTTTTAACCTAGCCTACCCAATATAAAAAGGCAACGCGGTAGGTATAATAGAGATAATAATGTTATTATAACTAGCAAGCTAGAAGAGATGGCTAAAGACAAAAATACTAAAAAAATAAAGTAAAATAACTTCTCTAAAAAAGAATACTAACAGCATTATAATAACAAAATATAATTTTAGTATAGTAAAGATAAATACTTTGCCTAAGACTATAGAAGTAAACTAGTTGAACAAGTAGCTATGAAAATGAAAATAAGTAGATAAGGAAAGCTATACCTAGTTTGAATAGAACTAAATAACAACTTAAGCAACTTAAACTTCTATAAAAAAGCACGCTTAATAAACATTTATAAGATTGTACTATAATAAGAACTAGACAACAAGATTCTTACTTTAAGTAAACCTAGGCTAATAAGTTAAAAGATTAAGAATTAAGTTATACTAAAATAATTAGCTAATAACTAACATTAGGTATACAAAACAACAACGCACTACGCTAATGAGTGCATTATTCAAAAAAAAAATTATAAGTACTAGTAAGGACGCTAAAGCTGTTAAGTATTAAGTAATACACTAATAACTCTACTTTAATAATTTAGTAGCTAAAGTTAAAAACTAAAAAGCTAAAAAAGTAAAAAGTACTAAAAAGTACAAAAAGCTATATTAGTATAACTATAAGTTTAATTATAAGTTTTATAAAAAGAATGAATAAATTATAGAGTAGACTAAGACTAGTACTACTACTTAAACTTATAAGTAGATATGGGCCTAGTATATAAGTGGTACTTTTATAAACCTAAAAAAGTAGAGATTTACTACTAACTTTTATAGACGCAATGCAGGGATAGATGTAACTTTTATTAATAGTAAATTAAGAAAGCATAATAAGTAAATGACTACTACTACGTTACTCTATTATTGAATATTTATAAACTAGTAGAGTGCCTACTTTATGAAGCAAAGAGCTAGAGCTAAAATAATAAGCTTTAAGGCAAGAGATACATTACTAAAACCTTTATTAGAGCTTTTCTTATAATAAAAGTTACTTATTATACTATAGCACTAAGTACAGTATAAGCTACTTTCTTAAAAAAAAAGTAAGTAGGTAAAAAACTAAAATGCTGCTAGAGATAAGGTTATACTAGTAAAGGGATACCTGAAACAACTCTAAAGAAAGTACAGATTACTAATAGTTAAGTAAAGTTGTTACTTATAACTGTGTTTATATATAGTTAAAATATGTAAGCGCTTGTAGACAGTAAGGCTACATAAATAATAATTTTTTTATAAGTAATAAAGAAATGTAAAATACTATACTAAGTTAAGAAAGAACTAATTGTAATTGTACTAGCTAACAAAAAACCTATAAGATATAGAGACAGCATAATACAGAGAGGCGACAAAAAAAAAGAAATCAAAAAAGTTATTATTTTGAAAGCTTTATAATTCTATGAGTAGAAGAGCTATACCAAAAAGAGTTAGTGATTTGAAAAGTCAAGAGCTTCCTCTTTCAGATAAAATGCTTAGTAGGCCGCTTAGTCAGCACGGTTGACCCTGCAATCCCGCTCAAATTAAGAGGGAAAAAAAAGTTAAAATGAAATTTAGTATAACTTTTTTTGGAACTTGTAAATATTGTTAATAAAAAACTATGTTGAAAAAGGTTACGTAAGCAGTATGTAAGCAGATTATGAAGGGTAGTATCTTAATTACTTCAAGTATAATTAAAGGGTGTTAGAAATAGAGGTTGCGTATATAAGCGCTGATTACGTAATATATTAGTAAGTTCATAGCATCTTCTTTATAGCTTATAGTTTATCCTATTTTAGATAGTAAGTTAATAGTATATATATATTATATAAGCTTATTACCTTGAGTAGTAACATACTAAAGAATCTTTTTAAAAGTATTAATAAGTACATTAAATTAAATTATATAAAACAAGAAGCCTTCTTAGTTCCTTTTGCGCTTAAACTAGGCTGTTGTCCTAAAATTTGTTACACTCTTCAAAAACGACTTAATATTAACTTATTAAAAGTACTAGAAAATCAAACAAAAACTTAAAAAGTGAATTAAATATAAATTTCTTATAAAAATCTTATACAACTTACTAAAACAAGATATCTATATTAGAAAAAATTAAAAGAAAAAGCTCCCTTTAAACATAAGAGAGACCTTATAATTATTATAATTATACTAAGTAGAAACTTAAAAAACTTTAAAACTTAGACTAAGAATTAGTTCTATATTAATATAAGTTGACTATTAAGTACTGTTGTAATGCTAAAGTAATAGATAACTAACATAACAAAAGAACAATACTATAAGAGAGGTAGATTCTACTAAAAGTATTTAATAGTTATACTTTACACTAGCTATAGTAATACTAAGCTACTAGAGAAGCTATAGGCTTGCTTAATAAGTGTTGGTAATCTATTTTATAAGATTATTTACATAAATCTCAAAAATAGGCCTTTAATTATAACTAGGTAGTTTTTTATAGTACTACTTTAAAACTCTTACACTAAAGAGATTAACAAGTCTTGTTTAATAACTTATAATTTTTAGCGATCTTTATACGTTTAAAAAAAAGTAATACAGAAATTAATTTTCATCTTTTTTTCTCTTATGATTTGGGCGGAATTGCAGAGGCGGCCGTGCTGACTAAGCAGCTTACTAAGCAGTGCAACTTGAAGAGGAAGTTCTTGGCTTTTCAAATCACTATTTCTTTTTGGTATAGCCCTTCTACTTATAGAATTATGAAGTTTCAAAAATAATAACCTTTTTAATTACTTTTTTTTTGTCACCCCTCTGTATAGTTAGAGACTAAATTAATAAAGCTATGAATAGCAGATGTAAATTGTTAGATAAACTCTAATATTGTAAATTTAAGAAAATTAGAAATGTTAATTAGTTATAACTAGCTATATGCCGATAACCCTGCTATTAACTAGTGAATAAGAATAATACTTAGAAGAAAACCTATACATGAAATTACTACTTTATAAAAAATTATGCTTAACAAATTAGAGCTTAACTGAAAATAAGAAATTTAGCAAGATCTTGCTGTATAAAATTAGAAGAGCTTATGTAAAGAGCTTTTAGAAAATAAAAGTTATTTGAATTAGGTAGGTTATAACTATGAAAAAAGACTTTTACTACTAAAAAAACTAAAAGAGTATTATACTAACAGGTTTAAAGAACTTTTTAAGGAAAATAATGCTATAGAGCTAGTAGACTATAAAAATTAAAATAAAAACTTTATCTGAAATAATACAGCTAAGCTAAGCCTGAAACTAATATAATTAATATTGCCTAAGCACAATGCTAAGCTAAAGGACTACATCTAGAAGAATCTAAAATAAAGATTTATTTAGCTGAAAATTAGGTTAAATAGCCTTTCTTATCTTATTTATAAAGAAGCTTAATAGGAAGTAGTAACTTTATGTTAACTTTAGAAGATTATATAGCGTAACGTAGAAGAACTAATATCTTTTACTACTAATAATAAAACTTATAAATTAACTCTAGAAAGCTAAGTAGTTTATAAATTTAATATTTTTAAAAGATTTTACTAAATTAGAATTAAAAAAAGTTATATGTTAATAACAGCGTTTAAGACAAAGTATAAACTATTTAAATACATAGTTATACTTTTCAATTAACAAACGCACTAGAAACCTTTTAATTAGTTATTAATATTATATTTTATAAATACCTTAGAATCTTTATTATAGCATACGTAGATATTGTACTAGTATACTCTAGCAGAACGCTTAAAGAATATGTTAAATATGTTAAGAAAGTACTTAGAAAGCTTAAGAATTATAAGCTATACTTATAGCTAGAGAAGTGCAAATTCTATATTAAGAAGATAAGATTTCTAGGCTTTATAATATCTATAAAGAGAGTAAAAATAAACTTAAAGAAAATTGTAGCTATATAACAATAGCTAATACTTAAAATAGTTAAGGATATATAATCTTTTTTAATTTTCGCTATTTACTATTAGAAGTTTATTAAAAATTACTTAAAGATTACAAAGAGAAAAATAGGATTTACTTAAAATAAAAAATAATAAAAAGTGTTTAATAAGATTAAATAGATATTTTTAAGAGCACTTATACTGAAAATGTATAACTTAAGACAAAAAACGCAAGTTAAGACTAACGCGTTAAATTATGCACTTAGACCTATATTGTTATAGTAGTGCCTAGACAAGAAATAGAGACTAGTGTTCTACTATTTAAAAATGTTTTCTAGAGCAGAACTTAATTATAATGTTTATAATAAAGAGCTACTAGAAGTAGTTAATTTCTTTAAATAGTATTAAGTCTATTTGCTAGGACTAATACACTTTATTCAGGTTTTTACTAATTACTAGAAATTAATAGAGTTTATTATAACAAAGAAAATGAACAAACAACAAGTTTAATAAGCTAAAGAATTAGCTTAGTTTAACTATAAGATAACACACTATGCTGAAATACTTAATAAAGTAGTAAATGTTTTAAGCAGGAGATTTAACCTACGTAAAGAAAGTTATAAAGAACTAGTTAATATTATATTTAATAAAAATGCCGGACAGAGGTCTAGATTATAACTAGGTAGAACTAGCTAAGGTAGCTAAGGTGGCTAAGAAAGTAGAAATACTACAGTAGCAGTAGCAGCAAAAAGTAGCTAACCAGTAGCTTAAGCTTAAAAAAGACAGCTTTAATAAACTACTATAAGATAAATAAAAGTACTAAGATATTGTTTAAAAAAAAACTAATATATATACTTCTATATATAAGATTAAGTATTATTAAAGAACTACATAAGTCCCTAAAATATGAATATATAGTAATTAAAGAAATAGTTAAGCAACTAGCTAAGGTATTTTTAATACTACGCTTGTAAGCAAAAGTGCAAAATATATTAAGTAAATATTTACTATATTACTAAAATAAGCCTAAAATATATAAGCTTTACAGCCTGTTATAACTTTTATAGCTACTAACAAAACTATAAAGTAGTATAATAATAAACTTTGTAGTAAAGCTTTTAAAATTATTAGAACTAGAATTAGTCTAACTTTATAATACTATTCTAGTAATTGTTAACTATTTAACTAAGGCAGCAAAGTTTATGCCTACAAAAAAAACTATTATATTAGAAGGCTATATATATAAAGCTACTAAAGTACTAGTGTTAAAGCATAAAATCCTTAAAAGGTTTATTACTAATTATAACAAACTATTTATGTCTAAGTATTCAAACATATTTTTAGCAAAATTAAGTGTAAAAAAGAAGCTATTAACTAGCTTTTACTTTAAAATAAATAGCTAGACAGAACAAGTAAACTAGACACAAGAATAGTATCAAAAGATTTACGCTAATAAGCTATAAAATAACTAAGTTAAACTCTTACTAATAGCATAATTAGCTTATAATAGAACAAAGTTAGTAACTATAAAGCACTTAATTTACTATACAAACTATTAGGCTGGTAAATAGGTCGTGGGTACCCACGCGTGGGTATAGGTTGGGCTGGGGTCGCACAGACCAGTGGTTGTGGTTGTAGTTAGGTCGCACTAACTAGTAGTTGTGGTTGTAGTTAGGTTGCACTAACTAGTAGTTGTAGTTGTAGTTAGGTTACACTAACTAGTAGTTATAGTTGTAGTTAGGTTGTAGTTGGGTTGTAGTTACGTGCTATTTATAGTGATAAATAGCTGTGTTAAACAGGTGAGATTAGGAGAGGTAAGATTAGGAGAAATAGGCTAAGTAAGAACTAATTTAGTTACAACCTTAACCTAACTATAACTATATATAGTAGTTATGTTATAGTTATTAACACAGTTAGTCATTACAGTATAAAAAGTAATTAAGAAAGTATCTTTATATTATTATACACTAAAGGAAATCTAACTACTAGTTATGCAGTCTTTTTGTAAAAAGCTATAAGAATATAAGGTTAGTACTAAACTTTTTATAGTATCTAACTACTATTTTTAAATCTTTAGCTTAAATAATAACTCTTTTTATATAAATAGCATTAAGGTTATAGTCTGTATTTATTAGTATAAAATTTAAAAATAATTAGAGTAGTTACAATACTTTTAAAATAGCTAACTAGAAATACTTTAGCTAACTCTTAAAAAGCATAAATTGCCTTTACTTAAAAGCGTAAATTAAAGTAATAAGTATGTGTAATCTTATAAAAAAGACAGCTAAATAAAAGTTTATATAGTAATAATTTGGTTAACTTTTACTACTTTTTAATTTCTCTTAGCGCAATAGCTATATGCTATTAGTGTTTAACTATAATAAAAGACTGTAATAACTTACTACCTAGCTTATATTAACGTTTTTTAATAATAGCTCTAGCCTTTATAAATAATGTAAGTAGCTATTAACTAGCCTTTACTTACAAATTCTTTATAGGCGCCTTGCTACTAGTTAAAGCTTACGCAGTTTGCTTAGTACGCGCTATTATAGTAGTTATAAAGTTATTAAAATTTATGGTAAGTATATAAAATAATTATTAATTATTTTTACAGTAATAAGGTGCATAAGTAAACATAATAAAAGTTAATATAAAGCAGTACGGAAGAATTTTAAATAAAGCAGCACAGGCAACAAAAAGCTTAAATAATAGTAGCTAAAGTTACATATATACTTAGATTTATAGCTCTAGCAGTATTCTTAAAAAGATTATACGTCGCACTTATAATAAAAAATTAGCAAAGCTTTGTACTAATACTTTTAAAAGTAAACAAGCTAAAAAAGAATAGTTAGACTTTATAAAAAATATAAGTTTAAAAAAGTTAGCTGTTGCTATAAGTAAGAATTAAAAGTAAGTTTTAATATATTTTTTTATTACATATACTTACTAAGTAGTATAGAATATTTAAGCCTCCGCTAGTGTAGAAGTTCTTAGAACTTAGTAATAATACTATTCTACGCAGCAATAAGCTATATATTAAAGGATATAATAGTAATAAATGTAAGAGAAAAGTTAATAATAATTCTAATATTAATACGTACTACAATTAATGTAAAGATAAGTATAAAACTAAGAAGTAGTAGTAGAAATTACAGGCTAAAGTTAAAAACAAAAATTAAAATAAGAATATAAATTTTAGCAATTCTACAGACTTTAAAAGCTTTTTAGATTAATTATAGTAGTATTTTTGTGCTTAGTTATTAGCATTAATTAGCAGTTATTACAGCTAATTAACACAATTTATATAATATAAAAATTATTATATAACTTTATAACTATACTACTTTTATTTTAACGTTCTTTAAATTAATAAAGTCTAATTAAAAAGCGCCTCACATAGTACGTAATTAAAGAGACAAGTTAATCTTAGTTTTACTATATACATGTCTACTAAAGGCCTACTCTATATAGCCTATATACTATTAAAGTTGTAGAGTAGACATTTATGTGCTATACGTTAGCAATAGCAACAGTTTATTATAGCTTTTTATTACATTCTGAAACTAAACGCTGTTTACTTATATATTATAGCTAAATATATTTATAAGCTTTTATAAAACCTTTACTAATTTTAAATAAGCAAACACTAGGTTATTTAGGAAGAAAGGTAGAAGATGTTAGATCTATTAATGTACCTACCTTAAAAAGCTATATAGGAAAGAGGAAATATAATTATAACTTATTAAAATAAGTAGTAGAGTACAAAAAAGCTACTTATATTGCAACTAGCTATCTTTATATATTTTATCTTAACTGCAGCATAATCCTGCAACACTTAAGGCTAACAAGAATAGAGACTAAACATCTTATAAACTATATTAATATAGTTAATTATTAAAGTACTTTAACTTCTATTTACAATAGTCTACGCACAACAAACTCTATATATACTTAACTTTAAAAAAGTAGTACACCTACTTTAATACCTAAATTTACTTAAAATACTTTTTAAAAAAAGCTTATTTAAGTAGTTATTAACAGTAATTGGCTATTTTAAACTATTAAGCAGCTATTATATACGCGCTTTTTTTAATTTTTATAGCCTTAAACTATAATAATTACTTATAATAAATTTAAGTTAATATTTTAGAACTAGTTTAAAGAAGTAAAAGCCTTTCTTTTTAACAACTTAGGCCTGATAACTAAGATTTTAATTATACTAAATATATAGTCTATAGCTAATTATCTTAGCTTTCTTATAGTTAAGAGTTACTACATTACACTAAACTAGCAATTCTAAAAGAAACTACTTAATTTTAAACTAATACGCGGATAATATACTAGAATTTTAATAGCTGCAGAAGTACTACGTATACTTTTAGACACAAATACTAGGTCTTGCCTTCTAGCTATTACTTGCGACAATGCTAGCAACAATATAGTACTTAGTTAAATAATTTAATTAATACTAGTAGATAAGAATATTAGCTAGAGCGCCTTAGAAAATACTATTCTATGCCTAGCTTATATTATTAACTTAGTAGTTTAAGATATAATCTAACATTTCTAACTAGCTACTACTATAAAAGTTAGACTTAGGGATGTCTTACGCAGGCAATATATTAAAGTAATTAAAAATAAAATGTTTTTTTTAAATACACTTTACAAGGTATTTATACTTTTATTATATTTTATTATTATATTCTAACTACTATTTAAATTTAAGCTATTTGCATTACTATTTACGTATTACTATAATAATACAAGCAATTTCTTGCTACTTAAGAATATTTACTACTAAAAGAATAACTTTCTGTTATTTGTAATATAAAGACTTAATAGAACTTAATATATAAGATATATAAGCGCGCGCTTAAGCTCTTAAAATATATTAATAAATAGCTAGTATAAGAAATAGTAAAAAAAAAAAGTACTTATATTATTATTAACTCTAACAATAATACAGGAGAGATTAACTATTACAACTTTAAGCGTCTTTAACTTTTTTCTATTAAGTAGTACTATATTAAAGTAATTATAGAAATGCTTAAGTAGTTTAAGGACGCTATAAGCTTTCTAAGTAAGAACTAAAAGCCTTAAGTCTAATATATTTAGCTTATATACAACTACCTTTTTAATTTTATAAACTTAATGTCTAATAATTTTAATAAAGATGTAGAAAGTTGTACTATAAAGTAGCCTATAATAGTATAAGCTGCTATAAATAAATAAATAAAAAAACTAAGCAAGTACTACGCAAGAATATTAGCTAAGTAAGAGTTTTAATTTAACTATACAGCTATTTTAAATTTAACTTAAAAGATTACTATATAAAAGATATAGTTATTATAGTTTGTTATTATAGAGAAGTACTAATTAGTTTACTAGCATTCTATATAAGAACTTTAAAATAAGCACATATATTATAAATAGTTTTTTAACTATCTGAATTAATATAATAATAGTAAAAGAGTAAATTAAATACTAGTCTTTACTTTTTTTTAAAAAAGAATACTTAGTTATAAATAGTTTTAAAGGCCTGCTTCTTAATTGCCTTTTAATAGCTTTCTTACTTTAGGTTAAATATTTTTTACGCAGAAAAAAAAAGATAAAAAGCTTTACTTAAAAAAAAAATTCTACTCTAGCACTTTTTATATTAGACTAAGAATATTATTTAATATTTTAAAGTAGTAGTAATAAAACAAAAATATTTATTTTTAGCTATCTTAAGTTATAAAAAATATATTAGTAATTTTAATTACTAGTATTAGTGTTAAGCGTGTTTTTAACACTACAAAAAGTATTATTAGTAATTAAAAGTATTACTTTTTAGCTTTAACTATATAGTAGATTATAGTTTATAAAAATACTATCTCTCTAAATTTAAAGGCACAAGAAATTTTAATATAAAATAATAATATTAGCTTTAAAGCACTATATAATAAAATTATAATATATTTAAGCTTTTAGCGCCTAGAGATAGTACATGTAGTCTAGAAGAAGAAATAGTAGAAAATAAGCTTATAGAAGAGAACTTTCTACCTTTAGTATAAAAGTAGCAGCGCCTTAAAGCTTAAGTGTTACTATAATTACAAGCTATAATAATTAACTATAGTAGTAAAGTTTTAACTATCTTTTAACTTTAACTAGTAGTAAATATTAAATACTGTAACTTAACTCTAGTCTGTACAACTTAACTACAACTATAATCTAACTTATACTTATAACTTGTTTACTAGCCTAGGTATAAGTTAGATTATAGTTATAGTTAAGTTATATTACACAAACTATGTAACTAAATTAGTGTTTATTTAGCTTGCTTCTTTTAATCTTACTTATTTAACATAGCGATTTATTACTATAAATAGCATATAACTATAACTTAACTACAACTACAACTACAACTTAACTTATACTTATAGTCTATGCGCGTAACTATAACTACAACTACTAGTTAGTGTAACTTAACTACAACTATAACTACTAGTTTATATAACTTAACTATAACTACAACTACTAGTCTGTGCGACCCTAACCTAACCTATACCTACGCTAAGCGTAACTTAGCGTGGGTATAGGTTAGGTTAGGGTTGGGTTAGCTTACGTCGGACCCCAACCACAACCCAACCTATACCCATTTACTAGCCTACAAACTATAGATATAAGCTAGCTACTTATTAGAATTTAAAAGATATTAAAAGTATTACAGTAAGCGTAAATAATAAAGCCTACTTCTTATAAAAGCTAAATAAAGAACTAAGTAGAAATATAGCTTATATTGTTTTTATTATAGCTAAAGTAGCTAATAAGTAAAAAATTATGAAACAAACTTTTAAAAAAAGAAATAAAGTTTTTCTGTTATAATAGAACTTGAAAACTAAGTAACTAAGTAAAAAACTTAATAACTTCTAAATAGAACTATTAAGAATTATAAAAAAAATTAAGCAATATAAATTATAAACCTTAATTACTACTAGGCATGCGTGTCTACTTTATCTTTTTTTAAAACTTTTTAGAAAGAGCACTTTGATATACTAAGCTAGCTATTCACATAGAGCTTATAGACAACAAGTATAAAGTTAAAAAAATTAAAAACTTGCAAAAACTAGTTGTTAGTAATAATCCTTAGTTAAGTAGTAAGAATAGCTAGAAAGCTAAAACACTAAAGAACTAAAAGAGAATTTAACAAACTATAAGTTATAAATACTTTAGTACTATTAAAGACACTTAAAAAAAAAGACTAGGTTTTTATGTAAAAAGAAGTAATTAAAAAAAGAATTTGAAAAAGTATTAGCTTGTAACTAGCCTAAGTCAGTTAAAAGTCTAAGTAGTAATGGTTTATTTATCAAAAAGTTTATACTAAAGGCAAGGTTCTTCTTAGCTTACTTCTTTATATAATTTTTGAGGCGTAAGATTATATAATTATAATTAGCATAAAAACACTTTAAGGCCTTAGTTTTAGCAACTTCTAAGCAAAGCTAAGTAACCTCTACTTTAGCATAAAAAAGCGCTAGCTGCTTTTTATACTTTTTAGCTTTTACCTTTTTCTACTCTTCTTTTAAAATAAATAAACTATACTTTACATTTATAAAAATATAACTAGCGCAACACTAGTTGTAGTATTTATAAAATAATATACGTTTTTCTTCTTAAAGCGCTTACAAAAAAACGTTTTTTTTTTCCTACTAATAAATGTAATTAGCCTAGGCCTAACGCTATTAAGTTAAATTAGTTAAACAAATACAATAGAACAACAGAACCTTAGGCATAGTTAGAAAAGCATAAAAAAAAAGCATATAATATAATCGGCGTACTAAGACCTTATATATAGCTAGCGATTTTTAGAACGCGGCACAGGAAAACAAGAATCTAAAGTATTAAGATAATATACTTAAGAGGGGAGATAATGTTACAAGTAATAGAAAGAATTCTCTTCTTAACGTAGAAGGTAGGTTAAGAATTAACTATATATACGCTAGAAGGTAATAATCTACGCAGGGCGCAGAGATCACGTAATTAGCATCCTGCTAAGATAAGACTTCTAGGAGGCCACCGCTTAAAGGAAGGCTAACGCCCTCCCTAACCTCCCTCTTAAATAGGAGGCACAGGAGGACACAGGACAAAGGCAATAGGTATAAGAATATGTTAAATTTTATTATTACAATTATTGTAGTTGACTTAAATAGTTTATGTGTTATAAAAATTATTAACTAGTAATTTTATCTTTTAAAGAAGTAGTATTGCTTACTTTTAGTAAATATTAATAACTCTTTTCTACTTAAAATTATTCCTACAATACCTTACGGACAACCGCATACATTAGCCTTGCCTTAGCATGGACTAAGTCTAGATAAGTGTAGACCTACCCCGTGTGACAAAGTACTTTTACTTAATAAGGTAATTACGACTTGTAATATTACTTTTAATTAATAGTTGTTTAATACAGAATATTGCAAGAAAGAGCTATTAAAAAATTAAATAACTAACATTATAGAAATCTTCTATAACTTTGAGCCAGTTAATTCTAAAGACAACTTAGAAGTCCTTATACCTATTTAAAAGAAAGCAATTTAGAATTTATAGCTAACTACTAAGAGCTTAAAAAGTAATATCTTTACTATTTTAAATAGTAAGGACGGCGAACCTACTAAGAATAAAAGTAAGTTAGAAAGCGCTTAGTAAATAAAGCATAAGGCTAGTGCACTATTTAGAAATTACTTAAACTAATAGCAAGATTATAGTCTTACTGCCTTAAAACTAACTGTTAAACTACAGACTCTATAGAGCGACAACGCATTTAATTTTAAAGTATTTTAAAGGCAAATAATAGTATAGTTGCCTAAAAAAGTTAACTTACTAATATCTAGAAGTAAGAAGCCTTCTTTATCTAAGCCTAATTACTTATTACTAGTTTAATAGTCTGAGCCTAAAGAAGCTAAGACGCTAGCTAATTCTAATAAGACCTTTGCTTAGAGCACGCAACTTGCAAAACATAGATTCTTTTATAAGTTAAATTATTAGGCTTTAACAAGCAGGGAAAGTAAGTAATTATAAGCTTAACTTTAATTTACTAAATATAGTGCTTGAATTACTAGTAAAAGCTAAAATTAGCTTTGAAATTTTGATCTTCTACTGCGTAAGCTAGGCCGTAGGCATAAGCGTAGAATTGTCATCTAAAATTATAATAATTATAGAAAAGGTAGAATTTTTAGTAGCATTAACGCATTTATTGCAGATTTTGAAAATATATTATTATATAATTTTAATAATACCTACCTACTAAGTTTGTAAGCAACCTAGGAAAACTAAGTAAGCTATAAGACTCTTGTTTACGTAGTTATAGCAGCTTTGCGTACTAAGCATAAACTAAATATACAAAATGCTTAGCTATATTGTAACAATCTACTTAAACTGCTAAAATTATAAAAGCTATTGCTTTAGTATTTTATAATAGCCTTATATAAGAATACCTGCAGAAAAAAAAAATAGTAAAGAAAAAATAAAGCTTACACTAAAAAATTAGAAAAAGAACTAAATAGAGAACTAATACGTATTAAATCTGCTTTAACTTAAAAGGTTAATCAAAATTGCTATTCTTATAAATGCAAGGCGCAGATTATTATAAATAGTAATTTCTAAAATAGAAACTTATTTAATTTAATATATACTGTTACGTTAGTAGCTACGTCTTTTAAAATAGCAATAGCTATTGCTGCTTAGAACAATCTAGAAATTTAGTAATAAACTATTATAAAAGCATTCCTGAAAACGTTAATTGTAGTAAACAACTAAGTAATTTATAAAATGCTAGATAGCTTTAAGATGCCAAGAAAGTATATACAGCTTAACTGTATGCTTTATAAATTATAAAACTTACTACTAATACAGTATAAGAAGTTCTTAAAATTACTAAAAATGATTAGACTAATTATCTTACTGAAGCAACTTTATCTATTCTTTAATTCAGGAAAGAGGTTTCTAGTTTTATTTAATATAAATATTATCTTACTGCTCTTTATAAAAAACTATAAGCAAAAAGCATACAATCTTAAGTTAGAAATTATAAACAAGTACAAGATACAAGAACAAGAGTTAGTTAAATAGTCTTTTAGTATGTTAATAACTAATAATTGTAAGAAGAAAACAATTGACATAGTTTACAAGTAAGCGCCCTACCTAAGTGAGCGCCCTACTAAACACTAGCGCAGCGCACCTGCAGCGACGCAGCACAACACTACAATAAATTACTATACTATACGTAATACTATAGAATTATTTTAAAGTATTGCTATTATCTACATCTTCTAATTCTGCCTTGCAGGTGCAGGAGTTGTGCCTAGTCTTGCTACAACGGCCGTAGCGCCTCTCTGCACGCACCCTCTTCGCAAGCGTCTTGCTGTCCTTATACATACTACTCTCTTTTTAAGTAATTAAGTTTAATATTATACTAACAGTTAAAGTCTTCTCTACGCCTACCTACTACTTTTTGTAAGTTTTACGCTTTATAAGCGTGTTAACAGTATTATAAAAGCTGCTTACTTCTTCTTGCATTAATACTATATTATAAGCTATTAACTAGGCGCCTTTATTTGGCTGCTTAACCTGCTTATTTAATAAACTTGCTAGTAACTTTTATTAATTTTAAATGCAATTTTAATTTGGCGTAAATTATACTTTTATTTTATAAGCCTTGCAGAGTGTTTGTGCCTTCTAAGTAATAGTACTTAATATAGGTAGTATTAGCGTAAGTAGCTATATATTTTGCTTTAATAGTATAGCCTTTAAGTTGTATAAGACTATCCTAGCACGTTAGAACTTTACGTAAATATTCTTCAATATAAATATTTTTTTATAAGCCACTTTAAAAGCTAGTACGAAGGTTTTCTTATTAATATAGTGTAGGAGCTGAGAAGGAGCAATTGTTTGATCGCCTGAGTGGAAAATGAGTGTATTGATCAACTAAGTGCCACAACAAAGTGTCCAATAACTACTTAAGAGACATAAGATGATCTGGCCCGCTTATATAGGTGCTAGCGTGGCCGTCACGTGCAGCAGCTTACTAGGATCACCTGATTAACCAGATGATCTACGTGTTCAACCGAGTGTCAATACTCTAACACACCCCCTAGGTTAGTGAGAAACCTTTAATCTAAGCTGTAAGCAAGGAGTTAATCCTTACTAAATTAATATTGTTAATTAAGAGGCCTGCTTAGAATTATTGTTCCACTGCCAGATTTTTTTCTTTGTAGTAATATTGTAGTAATTAAGTAAGCAGCTTAGCTCTATTATAATATTAAAACATTAGATAGACCTTAAGAATCGCGTAATTAGTCTATACGCAATTACAACAAATACTAATTGCGCCTGCTGCCCCTCTAAAACTTTAACCTTACTACACTATTAATTACTAAGCCTTTCTAATCTTTAACTCGCCCTCCTTACTATTAAAATAGTAAGCTATGTTGCTTTACTATTCTCTTACTAATCTGCTGCTAATCCTTCTTGTGTAGTCTGCCTTTAATAGCAATAAGCGTAATTGTTGCTTAGAGAGTTGCTATTAACAACGTAAGAACAGTGCTAAGCATAAGCGTTACGCGCGCGAAAGCCTGTTTAACAATAAAATTTAGAGAGCAGCTAATCTTTAAAATAATTAGAGTTATTTGCTAATACTTCTAAATTTATATACTAATTGCAAGACTTCTAGTAGCTTTACTTAAAAATTAATCCTTTTACTTATTAAGTTAAGTCTGCTGTCAAGCCTTTATTTAAACTTTAATTAAGATAAAAGCTTAACTAAGTAATTAAGCCGGCGCAAGAACAAGATAGCTTAAGAGCTAAAGCAAAAGTTACAGTAGCTTACTGCTTAAGTAGCGTTGCGTAAATAGCAACATAATAATAGTGATAAGCTAGAGATACTTATAAGATAGTTAATAAGGCGCAATGCGCCTTCTACTTTTCAAAAAAAAGTGCTAGTAGGCTTTTTAAAAATTACTACTAATCTATTATATTCTTGCGTTCCTCTGTGTAAGCGCTGTATAAAAAAGATGCTTAATAGTTTATTTACTAAGCGCTGCTTTAACTAAGTTTAGACTAGCAGTTAGGGTAGCACTTGCTATAGTAGTTGCTTATCTTATACATACTATATAGTTAACAATAATCTTTTTAATTGCTTTATAGCTTTATATAGAGATAAAGACGTAAGTTACTAATTATTTAAGCTTCTTGCTTAACTTACTAACTAGCTTTAAGGAATAGAACAATAATAAGTACTATGTTAATAAGCAGTAGCTGCTTAGCAACATTATTGCTTACTACAAAGAAATTAATAGCAGCGCTGCGTTAACTAGAAAGCTTTCTACGCAGAAGCTTTTAGTCTCTAATTATTATAATTAAGAGATTTTGTTAAGAGGTTCTAGCGCTTAGCTCCTGCAGCCTGCTCTAGTAAGTATCTTTAATTTAAGATATAATGTTAAGGATTATACGCGCTAGGCATAGCTTGCTTAGCAGGCTATAAGTCTAACTTAAGGTTGTTTTTTTAGTTAAAAGCTTTATAATGCTTAGCCTTATACTACTTATGCTTTTAGTTAACCTGCAGTGCAGCTTGCTTAATAGCTAGCTTATAATTTATAGCAGCTGTAGCAACAAAAGTTTTAAATATAGTAATAATAATAAAATCTTTTTTATTAATTATTAGTTTAAGAACAGCATACTTACAAAATACTGCCTTTTCCTGCTTTATATACGCGTCGCATTTAGCATTGCCTTAATTGCTATAAGTCTTAACTACAAGAGTATGCTAGTGTAAGTAAATAATTATTTTGTAACTTAATATATAGGAGCAATAGATTAGATTTGTGTTTTTATGCTACTTGCCTACGTACTTTAGCTATCTAAGCTAAAATAGTAAATAATGCGCTTAAGCTTGCTAAAGCTTAAAAAGCTAAGCAGGACTTATTAATAGAGTTTAGTAAGTATAATAATTCTAATACTTACTAGTAAGCTTGTTCCTGGTCTTAGTCTTAGTTTTTAGTTAGTTTAGCTTCTAATCTCCTGCTTATCTTAAGCAATTAAGAAGAGACTTAGCTTAGTATATAGATGTTGCTGCTTAATACAAACTCTTTGCTTATTAATTATTATTACTTTTAATTAAGTGCTTAACTTGCTAAAGATTAAGCAACTGCATAAACTTCTTAAACTATTGTTAAGTAAGCAACTTAGTTAGTCTATTAGCTAGTATAATTGCTGTTTTTAAGTATTTAACTTAAAATAATTTTTTAGCAAATTCTTGTTGTAGCTATATATTCTGTATATTAACATGTCTTAAATAAGTGCTAATCTGCTTATTCTTTTTAATAACTAGTCTAATTATTTATTAATTGTTATACTAGACTATTTAAATATTTCTTAAATTAAGAGACAGCTTGCAAAAGAAGCGCTTAAGAGCTATAGCTTTTTTAGTAGTATGCTTAAGTGCGAGCAGCTTAGCCTTAGTAGTTAATGTAGTTACTATAGTTTGTTAAGCTGCCTTCTAAAATATTAGACTACTATACAGAATAGCTATATATCTATAGAATAATTAATAAGTTTCTTAATTATCTGCAAGAGAAGTATCGCCTGCGATTATTAGGTTTAGGCTATTGTAGTTCCTATATTAAATTACATCTTATCTTGTTTAATAGAGGTATATAATTACTTGTTTAATAGCTTTTATGTGCTAATTACTAGAGTTTATAAGAAAGTGTAAGAGCTTTTAGATTAAGTAAGCAATATTTAGATAAAGCATAATAGCTATATATAGCACTAATTTAACTTTTTCTTAGTAGGCCTTAATTTTTTGCTTAGTTGCTTTGCTAGTGTTCTTAATTAGCTCCTCTAACAGTAGTAGAGTCTTTAGAAAGCTGCTATCTTCTAGCTTAAACTTTTTTACAATTTTATTAATATATATATTATACATAAGCGTAATTGTTTGCTTCTTGCAATTTCTAAGTACTCTAATACTAAGAAACTATTTAAATAATCTTTGTTCCTATATCTTATACTTGTTTATAATTTTTAACTAAAGATCTAACGCTTTCTGCTTATAATCTTTTGCGAAGAGTAGTAGGATATTATCTATATAAAACAAAACTAATATCTTCCTTTCTTAATTAAAGAAAAGGTAAGGCTCCTCTAGTAAGGTAATTAGTTTAATTTCTCTTAGTAATTTTAAAAACTTCTTATACTACAACAGTAGCAAGTCTTATAATTTATAAAGTGCGCGGTTAAGCTGCACGCACTTTCTAGGCTTTTTAAAGCTATCTAGTATTTTATAAATTACTAGGTTGTCTGCTGTAATTAGCGCATTAAGGAATGCTCTTACAACATTATATTGTCTAATCTCTAGATTATTTTTAGCTGCGATAGCTATTGCTGCTCTAAAGGACTTAGCTGCTAACGTAGCAGCATATATTAAATTAATTAAGTTTTTTTCTTAGAAATTACCTTTTATAACAATTTACGCCTTACATTCAAAAAAGAAGGTGTTTTAATTAAACTTGTAGGTCTAAACCTACTTTATAAGTACTAGTAAATTATTTACTTCTTTTCTTAATATTTTAGTCTAAATCTTATTCTTACTTAACTAATTAATCTTTTTTTTATAAGCATTCTTAAATAAGGCCTTTATGAAATGCTAGAGTAACTACTTTTATAATCTTAGCAGTTTAGGTAGATAGTTTTAATACAGTTAAGTATTTTCTATATTTAGTTTATGCTTAGTAAGCAAAGCTGCTATAACTATATAATTAAGAGTCTTATAGCTTACTTAGTCTTTCTAGGTTGCTTACAAACCTAGCAGGTAGGTATTACAAAAATTAATTTATAATAGATTTTTATAATCTATAATTAATGCGTTAATACTACTTATACTTTTACTCTCTAGTTAATTGTTAAGATTTTAGATTGCGTTTTTATACTTACGCCTGCTGCCTAGCTTGCGTAGTAGAAGATAACAATTTGTAAGCTAATCTAGGCTTTTACTAGTAATCTTAGTACTACGTTTAGTAATTAGAGGTTAAGCTTATAATTGCTTACCTTGTTTACTATCTAAGACCTAGGATCTTAAACTACAAAATAATCTACAGTCTACAACTTGCTTTTTTTAAGTAAAGGTCCTATTTTAATTAGCTAGCGTGTTAGAGTCTTTAGGCACAGACAGTTAGACTAGTAATAAGTTGTTAGGCTTATACAAAGAAGGCTTTTTACCTTTAAATATTAATAGGTTAGCTTCTCTAGGCAAGCGCACTACTATTTAACTATTAAATACCCTGCAATTAATTATGTTGTTGCTCCCTAAAGTCTCTAGTTTAGAAGTTAGTTTTAGAGTAGCAAGACTAGTATTTTGCTACTAATTTAAGCAAATTCCTAATAGTGTATAGGCCTTGTGCTCTATTTGCTTAGCGTTTTCTAATCTACTCTTATACTTAGTAGGCAGGCCTTTTTTACTGCTTAAAATAGTAGATAGATTATTCTTAATGTTTTTAGTAGTTAGCTGCATTTCCTAATCTGCTTTACTTTAAAAGGCTAAAATGGCTTGCAAGTTATTTTTTTAATTAACTAACTTACTATTATAAAAGATTTTTATAATTTTAATTGCTTAATTTTTTAGTAGCTCTTTCTCGCAATTTCCTTTGTAAAACAACTATTTATTAAAGGTAGTAATTACCTAATTAAGGGTTAGTACCTATATATAGTATATATTAGAGGCTTAATAACTAACTAAATAACTAATATAGCTGCAAGAATTAATCTTAAATCTTTAATAATTGCGCCTAGCTGCCTTCTCCCTGTTTAATAGGTAGGCTCGGCAGCTATAGGCATAAATTCCACTCTAGTCTAGGCGTAGATTAGCAGTCTAATGTTTAATCTTAAGTAGTTAATAGTATTAGAAATATTTCCTAAACTATTCTTTAAGCACTTAGTTAGGGGATTAGTAGCTATAGATCTTAGAAGGGCTTATTCTATGCAAGTAAGCTACTACATCTATAATTACTAGCTAAAGCTTAGCTAGTGGATTAGTACTTATGCGTATTTTAATAGCCTTTATAAATAGCTCTTAGCCTGCTCTTTCTACTAAGCTATTCGGCTTATAAGTGTATAGCAGTGGCGTTTTAATTACTATTTCTTTTTCTATTACCTATTTCTTATATCTTAATTGCTCTCTTTAAGGCAGTGTAGCAGTGTTGTTATTTTAATAAATTTTTATAATTTTTTGCTAATATTTCCTCTTAATCCTCGCAGTAAACCCTTTAATTATAAGCATAATATTATATAGTGTCTTTAACTAGATATCATAATTGTATAGTTTACTTAAGTAGTCTTTCTTAATAATTAGTGCTTATTTTTTAAGCAGTTAACTAGGTAGGAAATTAAATAGATTTTATAAGATTTTGTAAAAAAGTTAAGGCAATCTTTTTTTTAGATATTGTAAGATTACTTGTAAGGCATAAGCTATTATACAGTAATTATATTCTAATAGCTTTTTGCTAGTAATTTTAACATTTTACGCTAAGCAGACTAGAGCTTTAATAGCTTGTTGTCCTAGGTGTCCTAATTGTTAATGCTATAGATCCTTATTACTAGTGCGCACCTAAAGTTTCCTTAATTATGCTATAGCGTTTACTAGTAGTAGTTAAGCAATGTAACAAGGGAGTTGCTTATATTTAACAAATATGAGATTAAAGTAACACTTTAAGTTAATTAAGATAACGTTCTTCTTAATTGTTCTAAATCTTATAGTGTAATTATATCTTAAGTACTAAATGCCTGCTTGCTTAAGCTGTGCTTTAGAAATAATATTAACGTAGAAGCCTAGTACAAACTTAACGTTAGTAAGCAGAAAATTAGCTGTCTTAAGGCTAGCCTTACTATGTAGGACGTTCTTAAGCAGCCTATTTTCTTGTTCTAGTAACTAGAATAGACTAAGTGCCTACTTTAACTGTCTCATCCTTGTTGTATTTACAATAAGTGCTTAGTACTAGTTAATTTATGCTATTAACTAAGTAGACTGCTGCTCTACTATCTATAATTGTACAAAGAGACAACGCATAAAAAGTAAAGGCTGCGCTAAATACGTTTAGACTAGTTTTTTTAATTAAGTTTTTTAGGTTAATTAGTGCTAAAACTAATAAGCTAAAGTATGCTCTACTTAGTTTATTAGCAGCTAATCTGCTAGTGCTAGCTTTCTAGTCTTTCTTCTTAATCTAGGTCTAAAGCGCTGCTTATCTATTGCTGTTTTATTACTTAACAATCTTCTTTTAATTATTGTCTTTTAGTTTAATTAGTATTTAATTAGTAGGCATTAATTCTGTAACTGTAGTTTAAAGTTAAAAGTAGTTGTATAGTGTTTAGGAGTGCTTGCTTAGCTTATAAAAGTAAAAGTGTAATTGCTTACTGCCTTTGCTTAGCTGTAAGACTTTTAATAATTAAGTTGTTTTTAATCTAGACTTAGTTTAGAACACTACGTGTCTTTTTTTTTTTAAAGAAGTAATTAATTAATTTTGTAATAAAATACTAAAAATCTTTCTTAGATTATTAAGAATTAATTAAGCTCTACTAAGCGCTATTACTTATAATAGCTTATTGCGCGTTTTGTGTAACTAGTTTAGTGTAATCTTAGTACCTAAGGCGTCTAAAAAATTAATAACTACTAATAGCCTAACAACTTTAGAGAGCGAGTATATTGTTGCTTATTAATACAGAAGCTGCTACATAGTAAACTAACGCTTAAGGCTTATTTATTTTTAGCGTGCTTTATCTAGGTAGGATTTGTATTGCGCCTTAATTAAATACTAAGTATTCTAATCTATAGGAGCAAGATCCTTCTTTAGAATGTTTACTAAAGCTTAAAGACTAGTAAGGTTTTAAGTAATTATGCTTATTAAG
Source organism: Alternaria gansuensis (assembly GCA_009289805.1). Lineage (NCBI taxonomy): Eukaryota > Fungi > Ascomycota > Dothideomycetes > Pleosporales > Pleosporaceae > Alternaria > Alternaria gansuensis. The sequence continues at coordinate 32,966 of WBOK01000052.1, read as the reverse complement.
GCGTTTAAAAGTGGGTCTAGATATATAGTCTTGCTAATTTAGTTCTTAATATTAGTAATTTTAGCAACCTTCTTTGTTTATTGAGCAGTGTATACTTTGTACTTATTAACTAGCTTGTTATAATTATTTTTCTTATACTTAGCGTTAATTGTATACACTTTGTATTTGCGTTAAGTAATCTTGTAGTTTTTTTGTTCTTAAGCGCTTGCGCTAGGTGGTAGAATAACAGGCTCTTTAATATTCTTAAGTAACTTAGGATACTAAGGCTCTTAGTAATCTATTAAGCGCACGTCTAGGAGATTAGGATTAACCTAATTCTAGATGCCTTTTTCTAAGCAGTGCAGTCTTAATAGAGCAAACTAGGTTAGCTAGTCTAATTAAGCCTTAAGGATTACCTTTAGGGCAACAAGCAGTGTATTAGAGAGGTCTATTTTAATAAGATGCTTTGTAAGATTATGACGTAGATTATTGTTAAGGTAAGGGCGGGATTAGTTAGTTAGTAGCTGTGTTAATAATAACAGTAGCCTGTAGGTTGTAGGATAGATTAGTAGGAGGTTAATTGTATAATTAAGTAGGTAAGAGGTACAGCAGCCGCATTAATCTGCTAGCCGTGCTGTAGGAGAAAATAGAGGAGAGTAAGTTAATAATTAAATAGTTGACTTTCTAGCTTGCTAATTGCGCAGTGGGAATTAATACTACAATTAAGCGGCTAGGCTTATAACTGTAGGAGCTGAGAAGGACCAATTGTTTAATCGCCTAAGTGGAAAATGAGTGTATTAATCAACTAAGTGCCACAATAAAGTGTCTAATAACTACTTAAGAGACATGAGACGATCTGGCCCGCTTATATAGGTGCTAGCGTGGCCGTCACGTGCAGCAGCTTACTAGGATCACCTGATCAACTAGATGATCCGCGTGTTCAACCGAGTATCAATACTCCAACATATAGTAAATGCAGCTGCGTGCTAAAAGTAAGATTTTATTGCTATAGTAGCGCTTTAGAAACAAGTAGAAGATAATATTAAAAGGCTATAAAAAGTATAATAAGTAAACTAGGATACAAAAAGTAATAATATTGTTTTCTTAGAAGTAATTCTAGAATTTAGCTAGCAGTAGCTTTTATAGCTGTTAATAATAAGTAGCTTATACGCCCTAGCAGAAGACGCCTTTATATAAGTATTACAGTACTTAACTACGTAAGCGCGTAGATATTCTTAATTTAGCTAGTAAAAAAAATAGTAATAATCTAATTGCAAGGTATATTAGTAAACAAGGAGGTAATAAGAACATTCCTTATAGGGATAAGAAAGAATTAAATACTGCGCCTTATTGCAGAGACGCCTTATACTAGAGTTACCTATTTATAATTGCTAGGCTAAATTTTTTTTGGTTTTTTAGGTTTATTCAAGCTTATAATCATTAGCTAAAAAGATTTCTTGCTTATTATAAAGCTAGAGTTTTTAAAGTTCTAAGTGTTCTTATCTACAATACTATATTGTGCCATCATTAATTAAATGAGGTTAAACTAGGGCTTAATAACTGCTAGATTTTTATAAGCAGCTTACAAGCAATTATGCAAACAGCTTTATTATGTTTGCACTCTAAGTATACACTTAATAAAGTTATTAACCTAGTTCTTGCCTAACGTGTTTCCCGGGTTCGTGGCTAACCCGGTATGTGGCCAAGAATTTTCTTCCTATTTTTCCTCTAAGTATATCTCTACAAGTATTGCAGTTATTAAGTTAACTCTAGACTCTATCTAAAGCTCTATGTTTGTTCTTTGAATTAAGCTACTAATTGCCTATTTAGGCCTAGTATTACCTAAGCTACTAAGCTTTTAGTTTTAGCACTTTGCTTAAGCTTTAATTCTTACTTCTTATTAATAATATTTGTAATAAATTATAACATCTTTATAAGTAATAAGTAAGTACATAGTAAAGCTATATGTAACCTTAATTTAGCGTGCAGTATAGAGAATAAGAAAAAATTAGAAAGTAAAATATAAACGCTTAAAATATATACTATTTAGTTTTAATATTATAAATATAGATATATAATCCTTAAAACTCTTTATATACTTCTATAATATACTTATTTTTAGTATAATATTATCTTATAGCTATAAGTATTAAGATTATAAAGTTAAAATTTTATACGTTATTTTATATAAATATTTAAGAGCTAATATATGTCTAAATTACTTATATATAATATAATAAAAGCTTAATAATAGATTAATTAGTACTTAAAGTTGCTTTAAATAACTTAAAAGTCTAGCTGTTATTATTAGTTTACTTTAGTATTTAAGAACTAATATTGTGACGTTAAAGTTAAAAAGTGTATAATATCTACTTATTTTCTATACTATACGCTAAAATAAATCTCTATATACTTTTATAAAGTAGTGAACTATAACTTATGAAGTTCTTATAATTTATTATAAAGGATAGTAGTAAGAAGTAAGGATTAAAGCTTAAGCAAAGCGCTAGAACTAAAAGCTGAGTAGCTTAGATGATACTAGGCCTAAATAGGCAATTAGTAGCTTAATTTAAAGAACAAACATAGAGCTTTAGATAGAGTCTAGAGTTAACTTAATAACTGCAATACTCGTAGAGATATACTTAGAGGAAAAATAGGAAGAGATTTCTTAGCCACATACCGGGTTAGCCACGAACCCGGGAAACACGCTATAACACTTTTTAAAAAAATAAAACTATTCTATTTATATTTCTTGAAACAAAACGCATTTAGACACTAAAAAAATTTATAATTGTTATATTTATGCTAAATAAGTACTTAAAAACATTAATAATATAAACGTTTATAAAGTTTTATTTTTAGACAACTCTGCTATTAAGTGTAAGCATAGTGCTAGGACAGAATACTATTAAACAAAGCACAATAATAAAATAGAAAAAAAAATATTTTTTACAACAAATACAAAAAAGATATGAAAAACTCTAATTATTAAATAATAAACTATATTATATCTATAATATTTTTTTTATTCTAATTGATTCTTAGAGTACTTACTAATCTAGTTAGAAGTTAAGATATTTCTATTTAAGTTTAGGGTGCAATTTAGATAGATAGAAGATCTAAACTAGTAGTAATTAAAAGCTCCTTAATTACTACTTCATTTAGGAATTTAGACTATATTAAAAAGATCTTAATTCCTACAGTAAAACCTGCGATAAAAAAAGGTAAGTTACATATATTTTATTTTTCTATTTAGAGGCTTATTACTCTATATTTTAGTTATAAAGTTAGAGTTTTTTTTCTATATATTTAAGCACCTTACTAACTTCTTTATAAGCTAGAAGTTTTAGCAAGATAACGCTAAGATTTATAAAACTCCAGAAGCTTTATCTTAGTCTTCTAGGAATAAGATATTACTTTTTAAGCATTCTGCCTATAGTCCTAATTTAAGTCCTATAGAAAACGTGTAGGCTTTGCTAAAAAACGCTTTAGCTAAAAAGCCTATTGCTTCTTTAAATATAGGAAATAATAAGACAAGTATAGCAGCCTTTAAAGCTGCTATAAAGAAGAAATAGGATGAATTACCTTAAAAAAATTTAATAATTATATTATATTATGACTAAGGCGTTATTTGCAAGTAAAAGAAGCTAAAAGCTAGTACACTAAGTATTAGTACGCTATTGTAGTTATTTATTAAGAAAAAACTAAAAAAACAAGCTCTCTATTATTACTTAATAGTTAGTTTTACAATTACCTTTAAACTTATACTAGAATAGGATTAGCTTGTATTATCTATTATATGTAAATCATAGCCATTTTTACATCTTCAAAAAAAAGTTATATTATAATATATTCTTAGGTTTTTGAACCTGTATTTTCACTGCAAAGATTAAGAGCAGTCATGCTGACTAAGCAGCTTACTAAGCAGCCTATCCTAAAGAAGAAGTTCTTGGCTTTCCACATCTCCAACTTTTTCTAGTATAGCCCTTGTAGGTATTGAAATATAAAGCTTTGAAAATAATAAGTTTTTGGATTTTGTTATTTTTTGGTCACCCCTCTGTATATAGCAGCACCTTTACAGTAATTCTGAAAATCGATAACGTGAGCGGCAAGCGAAACGCCCGGGTAAGCGAAACGCCCACCCTCTGCCAAGACCATCTCTCTCTACCTCTTATCTCATGTCTTAGTAACCTAATCTTAAAGCGCTTTCTCCTAAAGACAGGATTATCTTCGCTATTTAAATAATAAAATTAGACGTAAATCTAAGTAATCAACGCGCTACTGCAACCTATAGTATTAGTAGAAGAACTCTTTATAATTAACGCGCTAGAACTACTTTATAATAGAATATTTACGCTACCTTATTAAAGTTGTAGAAGTATAAAGAGGAAGCAGTTATATAGTATATAAAGAAGCTTAACGCATCAGGTTTTGCCTTTATACTTAGCTACGTACGTAAAATAGCTAACCAACTACTAGCTACTTATAGTAGTAGCTAGGTTAGATAAAAATAGGGTAAAAACCTAGTTAAGTAAAAGCTAAAAGTTAAGTCTTAAGTAACTAGATAGCGCGATTATTAGAGAGTCTTGTATAGTAATCTAGCTATTATTAGCTTTTAGTTCAACCTTATGCATAATGTTAAAGCTATGTATAACATTTTAAACAAAAATACTTATAACTTTATAAGACTAGCTTTTAGATAAGTATTAGAAGATTAGTTAAAGTAGTAACAGCGTTTAAGAGACGTCTTAAACTACTTAAAGTCTAGCCTAGTAATAAAAAGCAAGTAACCCCAATTGCCGCTATTAACGCAAAGAGCTAAGTTATTTTACCTTTTTTTATTTTTAAAGTAAAGCACTACAACTAGGCCTAGTACTATAACTCTAAAGACTAGAGAATAAAGGTTAGTAATAATAGCTAACGTTAGACAATAAACAAGCTTAGTTTTACTTAGTTATAGTACTTTATCTAGCATATAAAGGTAAGAACAGTAAGTAACTACTAACTATTAATTTTTAATAGCTATAAGAGCTTTAAGTTATTTACTTTTTAAAAAAAAATTAAAAAAAAGTAAAATTATTACTTTTTATATGTTTCTATACTTATTTGATATCTTACAGCTACTTAATATAGATTGTTTTGCGCCCTTAAAGTAGGCGCATATAAAATAAATTAATATCTTAGTAAACAGCTATATTAACTATATTAATAAAAAAGCCTTTCTAGCTAATTTTGAATAGATGTTTGAAAAGTCATTTTAAAAAAAATATAATACTAAGCTTCTAAGCAACTAGTTTAGTTCGAGATGACTTAAAGATAGTGTTATTAAAGCTTAAAGTAAAGCTTTATACGCTAACGCTACCTGTACTAAGGCTAACCTCTTAGTAACTTAAAATACTAAGTAACGCTTAAGAAATAGAAGCTTAAACAACGCGAATTATTAAAAGAATAACAAACTTTAAAAGCCAATTACCTCATTTTATTTTTAAGATAGTTTTATAAGTAAAAAAAAAAGTTAACTTTAAAAGTATATTTATATGCGTTGCTTAAAGCTAAAGTAGCTAGTCTTAAGCAGACAAATTAAGCTACAAGTAAGTGATAAAAGTGCAAAAAGAAGTAGATCTAGAAGAAAAAGACTTTATTATAGGGAGAGGCAGAGGATATAGTTAGTTAAAGAGATGTTAAGGTTTAGTTAGAAGCAGAAAGGCGTTAAGAGAGAGTGCGCGCTAGTAGTAGTAGAGGGGGTGTTTAACACTGCAAAAGGTGCAGTACGACAAAGCATAATAAGCGCACATGCAAGAAAAATATAGTAGACTTAAAAGATTAATTTAAGCTACTGTGCACTATGATAGCTTATGATAGTGTTGAGTTATTTACGTGTAAAAGTAGAGTACAAAGAGAAATAGGCGTTTCGCTTACCTAGGCGTTTCGCTTGCTGCTCACGTTAAGCATTTTTAATTTATATTTATACTCTTTCCAATAACGTATTCCATAATCGAGTAACTTACACATAGGCTAGTAAATAGGTTGCCTGAGAGTTGCTCGTAAGGGTTGTTGAATATCTTAGCGAATACTAGTCCAAATTAAGTAATTCTTGGTTTGTCGAAAAGGTAGAATCTAGTTCTAGACAACTGCTTTGTAAAGATTTTTCGTTACTCGTATACTACACTAGCTAGAGCTAAAATATAGTGAAAACTTGGGTCAACCTAATTCCCAACCTACGAGAACGTAGGTTGTCAAATAACTTTTTTAATATTGGTAATAATAAAACACTTTATAATAAAAAAGCTGTCGGTTACGCGAGATTTGAAGATGAACTCTGGAATTTTCAAATTTGGACTAGTATTGGCCCCGATATCGCCAAGTCTAAAAAATCGATTTTCTAGCCTACTTATACACGCGAGTGGCATACTTTGCCAAGACCTTGTTAAAAATTGCAACTACCTTTATGTGTCTTATAATACCTTAACGTTACAATGTAACGAAGCCTTTAAGTAAATATTAAACATAGCTTAATTTCTAAGCTTTAAATTACGACGCGATTTCTAGTTACTAACGTGCTATAGCTGCATTTGATATTTCCTACCAAACCATTAGCTAACAACTTAATAGAAAGCAACTTTGAGATAAATATATAGCGAAGTTAAAAAAGCTTATTTTTACAAAAGAATAAATAATTGTTTAGTAAATTTTTAACTTTGAATATGCCAAGATTTGCACTTTAACTAATTAGTACAAAGAAATAGCTAATATTCTACTTACTTCACAGCACTATAATTTAATGAACTGAAATTAAGCTATAAGCTTTGCTAAGTGTTGCTTGAAGCTTGAAGTTAAGTATGATTAAAGGAATAATTAAAAGTAAGTTTTTTACACAATTTCTTAAGTTATTGAAACTATTTCTAGCTAGTATGTAATATAAAAGCAAAGTATCGCAGGGCACTGCCGTACATGCTACGCTACTACTTGCCAATAACTTTTCTAAGCTAAGCTCACATAAGAGCACGTGATCCGCGCAGCTAGCTCACATAAGATCATGAACACTACTTACTAAGCAGAATATCTATAGCAGCTCTCTTGCAGTACTTCTTATAGAATTGATAATTATTTTTTATTCATTCGTATAATCTTTATTGCAACAGATAGAACTTAAGTATACCAAAAGATAAACATCATACTAGTATACTCTAGAGGAACGCTTAAAGAATATATTAGATATATTATGAAAGTGCTTAAAAAGCTTAAGGACTATACGCTGTACCTATAGCTAAGGAAGTGCAAATTCTATATTGAAGAGACAAAATATCTAGGCTTTATAATATCTACAAAGAGAGTAAAAATAAATTAAAAAAAGATTATAGCTATATAAAAATAGCTAACATCTAAAATAGTTAAAGATGTATAAATCCTCTTAAGATTTGCTAACAACTATAATAAGTTTATTAAAGATTACTCAAAGATTACTAGACCTCTGTTAAAGATTACAAAGAAAGAAATAAAACTTAGCTAAAAAAATAAATAATAAAAAGCGTTTAATTTATTTACATATATATACTTTGTAACACTTGTACTAAAAATTTAAAACCAAAAAATAAAAAATATAAGTTAAATTAATGTGCTAAATTATATACTTCTAGCTATATTATTACAGCAGTACCTAAATAGAAAATAGAGACTATTGCTCTACTATTTAAAGATGTTCTCTAGAGCAGAACTTAGTTATAAGATTTACAATAAGAAGCTACTAAAAGTAAGAAACATCTTTAAATAATAAGAAGTCTATTTATTATAACTACTATATTAGATTTAGGTTTTTTTTTTAATTACTAGAAATTAGTAAAGTTTATAATAACAAAAAAACCTTGCTAATAATAAATATAATAGACTAAAACATTAGCTTAGTTTAATTTTAAAATAACTTACCGCGCTAAAACACTTAATAAAGTAGTAAATGCTTTAAGTAAGAGATCTAATTTACGCAAAAAAAGTTATAAGGAACTATATAATACTATATTTAAAAAAATACTAGACAGCAGTCTACGTTATAACTAGCTAGAACTAGCTAAAGTAACTAAGGTAGCTAAGTAGGTAGAAATACTATAACAACAGTAGCAGCAGAAAGTAGCTAGCTAGTAGTTTAAGCCTATAGAAAATAGCTCTAATAAACTACTATAAAATAAATAAAAGTACTAAAATATGATTTGTAGCAATCAAATATATGTACTTCTACATATAGAGTTCACTTATATTAAAGAATAATATAAGTCTCTAAAATATAAAACATACAGTAATTATAGAAATAGTTAGATAACTAGCTAAGGTGTTTGCAATACTATGCTTACAAGCAAAAGTATAAAATATATTAAGCAGGTATTTATCTTATTAATAGAATAAGCCTATAAGATATGGGTTTTATAGTTTATTATAACTTTTATCGCTATTAACAAGACTATAAAGTAGTATAACAATAAACTTTATAGTAAAGCTTTTAAAATTATTAGAACTAAGTTTAGCTTAACTTTAAAACATTATTTTAGTAGTTATTAATTTCTTAACTAAGGCAGCAAGGTTTATACTTATAAATAAGGCTACAATAGTAGAAAGCTGCGCGAGTAAAGTTATAAAGACACTAGTATTTAAGTATAAAATACTTAAAAAGTTTATTACTAACTACAATAAACTGTTTATGTTTAAGTAATAGAACATATTTCCAGCAAAGCTAGGTGTAAAGAAGAAGCTACTAACTAGCTTTAACTTTAAAATAGATAGCTAGATAAAATAAATAAACTAGACACTAGAACAGTGTCTAAAGATATATACTAACAAGCTATAAGACAACTAAGTTAAACTCTTATTAATAGTATAACTAGTCTATAACAGCACAAAGTTAGTAACTATAAAGCACTTACTAAACTATGTAAACTACTAATATTAGCTAGCTTTTTATTAGAATTTAAAGGATATTAAAAGTATTATAGTAAGTGTAGATAATAAAGCTTGCTTAATATAAGAGCTGTTTAAAAACTTTAGTAAGATTATAGCTTATAAAAACTTTATAATAGCTAAAGCAGCTAATAAGTAAAGAATTAAAAACTAACTTTTAAGAACAGGGATAAAATTTTCTCATTATAATAGAACTTAAAAACTAAGTAACTAAGCAGAAAGTTAGATAACTTCTAAAGAAAACTATTTAAAATCCTAGAAGAAATAGGCAACGTAAACTATAAACTCTAATTACAACTAAGTATACGCGTTTACTTTATCTTTTACAAAAACTTTCTAGAAAAAGTACCTTTAGATGCTAAGCTAGCTACTAATATAAGCTTAAAGACAACAAGTATAAGGTTAAAGGGATTAAGAACTTACAGAATATTAGTTGTTAGTAGAAATACTTAGTTAAGTAGTAAGGATAGCTAGAGAGCTAGAACACTTAGGAACTAAAAAAGAATTTTACAAACTATAAGTTATAGGTACTTAAGTACTATTAAAAACACCTAAGGAAGAGAGGACTAGGTCCTCTAAAGAAAGAAAGTAATTAAAAAAAATGAAAGAAGTATTAGCTTGTAACAAGCCTAAGTTAGTTAACAATTTAGGTAGCGTTAGTTTAGTTATTAAAAAGTTTATACTTAAGGTAGAATCCTTCTTAGCTTAATCTTCTGTGTAATCTTAAAGACTTAAAATCGCATAATCTTGATTAGCATAGAAGCGCTCTAGGGCCTTAGTCTTAGCGACCTCTAAACGTAGCTAAGTAACCTTAGCTTTAGCACAAAAAAGCGCTAGACGCTTTTTATACTTTTTAGCTTGTACTTTCTTTACTTTTTTTTATAAATTAAAAGACTGCACTCTGCCTTTACAAAAATACAATTAGCACAATTACCGAGGTGGACGGCGTAACGCCTGGGACGGCGTAACGCCCGATCCGCCCATGCAACACCATTTCTTCAACAACGCGTAACACTACTAATATAAGCTTAATTGAGGCTGCGCTTGCAGCTATAGAATCGCTGAATCTAGGAGAAAAACCTATATACACGCAGATTGCAAAAAAATATAGTGTTAAGCTTACAACCTTTGCTTACAGGCATAAAGGTGCATTAACCTTGCGCAGCCTTAAGGCTTAGAATTAACAGGCTCTCTACCTACAACAGGAGCTAGAGCTCCTATAGTATATTAAATAGCTTACTAAGCAAGGCCTTCTACCTACATAAGCTATAATATAAGAATTTTACTTTATAAATTACAAAAAAAGAGGTTAAAATATACTAAGTTAATTGCTTTGTCTACTAGTACCTTAATAAGCTTATTTTAAGATAGACAATAGGCATAGATAACAATTGCTATAAAGCTAATTCTAAAAGAAAGTACAGCTTTTACTTTAATCTTTTATACAAGAAAATTAAGCAGTACTACGTTAAGGCGCGTTATATATACAACATAGATAAGAAGGGCTTCCTCCTTAGTATCTTAGAAAGATTAAAGAGGATCTTTAATAGGCCTTTATATAAGCAGAGAAAAAGGAGAAGTACTATTTAGAATAGCTTATAAGAGTAGATAATACTCCTAGCCTGTATCTATGCTAATAGATCTTACCTAGCGCCTACCTTTATATATTAATTAACCTTAAAATTACTACAGGACACCTAGTTATAAGCTCTTAATTTTAAAACTTATTAAGTTTTAATTACTTTATTACCTTCTAGCTAAATAAACAATAATATTAGTCTTGTATAGCTTAAACAGGTGTTTAATTATAATAGTAAAGCAAAAGCTTAATCTTCTTATTAAATACTTATTTTAAATAGCTATAGATTTTACTTTACTATAAATTTTATTAAGTACTATAATTAGAACAAGATTCTTTTTATAGTTTATTCTTCTTATTTAACCTACATGCTGCAGCCTCTTAATATTGCTCTATTTAAGCCTCTCTTATTAGCTTACTAGGCTAAGATATCTAGATTTCTAGAGAGGAACTAGGGCCTTACCTTAATAAGTAAAAGAAATTCCTTTTACCTCTTCTACTAAGCCTAGTAAGCCTCCTTTCAAAAAAATTTAAAAGCTTTTAAGGCTATAGGCTTTTTACTTTTTAATTTTAAGGTTATATTAAAAAAGTTTAGTATTAAGAGCTTTTTAAGTAATAGTAAGTCTTTAGGCTTAAGTGCCTTAAACTAAAAAAAAGTTAAACACCTACTACGTAAAGTAGTAAAAGATTAAAGTAATAAACAAGCTTAAAAGCTAAGCTAGGTTTATTACTAAATCTTAACTTAAAAGACTTTTTTTAAGTATAAAGTTAAGGGTCTAAGCAACGCTCTAATTAATAAAAAAACACGTAAAATATAAGAGAAGGCTTTCCTACTTTAGAAGCCTAAGAAGTACTAAAGTAAAGCTATAGTTTAGTCTTTAAAGAAGGTAAAAGAGGTACATAATTGCTAGCAGCTCTAGAAGCGCGAGAAGGAGCAGGTATAATACTAAAAAGCTAAGATAAATAGGCATTACAAGGAGATAAGGCAGGCAAAGAAGAAAAAGAAGGAAACAAAGCAATAGGCAAGGGCTGCAGCTTAATTAGTAAGAAAGAAGGAGAAGGCTAAGAAAGCTATTAAATAGGCCTTTAGGGCAGCTGCTTGCAGGGCTGCAAAACAACTTTAACAATCTATAAAAACTTTTTAAAAGAGTAAGAGGAGCAGCCTTAAGGCTCTTAAAAAGGCTAGTTTAAAAAAAAAGGCCTATCGCGAGCCCTACAAGTAGTGGAGAGCCTTAAGGTGGTGTTACAGCTTAACTAGCGTCTACCTCGCGCACAAGGCGCGCGATTAGAACTCCAACTTAATTTCTATAGCTATATATATTATTTAAGCCCTCTAGATCTCACTACTAAAAAATTTTGCGATAGTAGCTATTGTGTGAGGCTCTACAGCCTTAGGTGTGGTGGTGATTTTGGTGTTCAAATCGGGCGTTACGCCGTCCACCTCGGTACTAGTTATAGTATTTATAAAATAATAAAGATTTTCTTTTGCAGCGCTTATAATAAAACGTTATTTCTTTCTCCTGCTAATAAATATAATTAGCCTAGGCCTGACGCTACTAAGTTAAGTTGGTTAGCTAGACACAATAAGTTAAAAATTAAACCTTAGGCATAGTAAAAAAAAGTGCGGAGGAAGAAGAGTATATAATATAATAGGCGTACTAAGACTCTATATGCACCTAGCAATTTAACACACAGCACAGAAAAACAATAATATAGGGTATTAAGACAATATGCCTAATAGGGGGGATAATGTTACATGTAATACAAAGGATTCTCTCCTTAACGCGGAAAGTAGATTAAAGGTTAACTATATATACGTTAGAAGATTATAATTTACGCAGGGCGCAGAGGATTACGTGACTAGCATCCTGCTAAGGCAGGACCTCTAGGAGGCCACTACTTAGAGGGAGGCTAGCGTTCTCCCTGACCTCCCTCTTAGATAGAAAGCAAGGGAGAACACAGGACATAGCAACAAGGATATAATGATAAAAAGGTTTTATTATTACTCTTATTTTAGTTAACTTAAATAGTTTATCTCTCATACAAATTGTTAACGAGTTATTATACTGTTTATAGAATTAGTATTGCTTACCTGTGGTTAATATTCATAACTCTTTTTTACCTAAACATTTCCTACAATACCTCACAGACTACCGCTTTAGTCTACCTCGTCTTAGTACGGACCGAGCCTAGAGAATTATAGCCTAATTCCGTGTAACAATAGCGTAGCAGCTAGATTTTACCTTACTATGTTTGCTACAGTTAGGGACAAGCTAAACACATAAGAAGACGCTTAGGCTTAACGTAAGTACTTTGTAGATAAGCAACTCGCACAAAATAAATTAGCAAATAATAAATAAGTATAAAAGAACTAGATCCTCGCTATCTGCAATTAGCTTACAGACGTCTAGAACTAGTTATACATAACTTAACGCGATGCACTACTAAACGCGGAATAACCTAGTAACTTAGGTATTCTACTTCCACGCCCTGCAGTCTCTACATTCATAAACCTAGTTACTATAAATAAGCCTATTACTTTCTTAAATTTAACAACCCTTAATTAAGAGCATGCCTGCACGACTTCAGCCCCTAGTTATTCTACCTCCTATAACTTGTTACTATCAATAATTTATTTCCTTTAGTTAAAGGCAACACAGTTTTTATCCTATATAAGCTTTAAAAACCTAAGCGTATGCTTAACATAATGCTGTAGTTTAAGAGTGCTAATAATTATAAAGCTATAAAGCTATGTACTTTTAAAGAAAGTATAAAAGTACTTTACAAATTTATCTATTTTTGTTTAGCTACTAGCGTGCTAAAAGTAAGTATTTTTAGCACTTAGCCTAGCACGTTTAGTCTCTCTTTGCTTATACTTTTAAAGCCGCTAGAGACGCCTTATCTAGAGGAAATACTCTCTTTAGTTACTAATATTAAATAGAGATAGAATGCTTTATAGCACTTTTTAAAATTTAAAGTAACTTAAATCTCTACGCTACAACTAAAGTAACTATAAACAAGCTAGCATACTTTTATGTTCTAAAGAATGTAAAGTCTAACTAAGAAGCCTAAGTACACTTTAAAGTTAAGTTTTGCCTAGTTACTGATAAGCTTAAAATTCTGTACTTTTTATGTTGTATGAAGCTTATGCATAAGCTTTCTAAATAATATATAGCTAGCTTAAATATATTGGATTATTTTTTATTAGACGCAATTGCATTTTCTAAGCTCTTGCTTAACATCTTATTATATATTAAGAACTATAACCCAACTTAGCTAGACGGTTATCTAGCCTGATAAGTTTAATGTACTTATAATAAACTCTACAATAGTTTAAAGACTACTTCTTTAGTAGATGCTAAGTCTAAGAATACATTAACACCTCGTGGTATAAGCTGCGTTAAGTAGAGTAGGACATCATTTAAAAATCCTTAATCTCTCAAGCCTCTTTTAGATAACCTAAAGAAGCCTAGATTTTTTTTTAATCGCTTTAAAAAACAAGCTCCTCCTAAGGCAAAAAACTATTTATTAACGCTACGTCTATGTATATATAAAAGATGAAATTAACTTTAAATCTACGCAAGAATACTAGGCTAAAAAGTTTTCTAACTTAAATAAATTAGAACACTAACGACTTTGAAAAATAGTCTACTCTCTAAAAAATATTATCAGCTATAGCAAGAATACTAAGCTGATTTATTTGAAAGTATAATATATTCTAAGTTTAACAAATTGCTCTTAAGAGCTTAGCATTAGTAAAAAAAATGTTTTTAAAGAAGAAAAAGACAATATGCAATTTTCTTTCTACACGTATATTAGTTATAACTGTATAGTTCTATATAGCTGCAAAACATTAAACAACAACAGTATAAAAAATAAGTTTATATTATAATCATTCTTAGATTAAACTTACGCTTTTAAACTAATTCTACTTGTCTAATTAATTCTTTATAATGGCTTTAATAGAGAAGCTATAGAACTAATACTTTACAATGTTGAGTTTTTTTTTATAAAATAATTACTTATATTAAATAAAAAATAGCTTACGTAGTAAGAACCTACATAGATTTTAATCTTTTACTTGAATTAAAGAAGCGTAAACACTACTAGCCTAAGCTTAATTACTATAATAGCATAATTAAGTTCTCCATTTAGTACTATTAACTAAGTTATTAGCTTAAAGACACTGTGCTAAAGGTTGTTTATAGCAAGCGTAAGTAAATAAAGAAAGAACTTTCTAAATAGAATAAGACAAATAATTAAAGTTTAAAAGCTTAAAGTCTTACTAACTCTAACATATGTAGTGCTGCTAGACCGAATTCTAAACTTAAGCCTGTAGAAATAAACATCTTAGGTAAGTGATATAAACTTTTTTGCTATAGATCTTAAACTAAGCAAGCTCCTCCTAACAAGGTTAAAAAGAAAGTACTTACTTTTTTGCCTAAGCCTACCAACAAACTACTTATTGAAGTTAAGATAGTTTTTCTTTACGCTATTTTAATATACGCAGAGAAATAGAAATTTAACCTTTGCCTAAATACTATATATAGTAAATAACCAACTTAATCTTAATAAGTAGCCATAAATAAAGATTTGCAGAGTTTATAAAGAAACTCAAAAATGTTGCCTTTAAAGATATCTTTATACTAAAACTATATGAATAATACGCTAATTATATTTTAGTGTCTATTGAAAAAGTAGCATCTGAATTAGTAGAGTTTTTAAAACACAACTAAGAAATGAAACTAACTTTAGGCGTAAAGATTCTAAATTATTATCTTTAACAATTATTAGGCGAATAAGAACAAGCTATTACTACTTATACTTACAAAATAGAAAAACGCAAATATACTAAATAGTATAACTTACTAGCGCGAAAGTTACTTTTAATTATAGCTAAGCTAAATAGAGAGATTTATTTATTTTTAAGGTATCAAGGTGGTGGTTGTTGTTGTAGTCAAAATAGGTTTTCTAAAAAAGTAAAAAGCAGCTACCCTCTACTAATTAGTCGCAAAAGTCAAAAAACGATTATATGTAGTTAATAAAATTTAAACAGTAAGTAGATAAGGTATACGCACTAAGCGCTTAAAGCAGAAAAGCTTAGACTACTAAGTAAAATTAGAGTTAAAAAATTTGCTAAAAGTACTAAAAAAACGACACTAATTAAAACGTGTTTAACAGGAATTGCTAGCTTATAGCTAGCAACAAGATTGCGATAAAGGTAGAGGAGGTAGAGGAGAGTAAGGACACGTACGTTACCGCAGCAAGAGCCTACAATACTTTATAAAAGCTCTTTACTTACTACTTTTTACCTTTAAAATTTCTTATACTACATAGTACTATATATAAATAACTTATATACAAACAATACAATACTTAGACTATTTTTTTCTTATTTAACATAAAAACTAATAGCTTATATTAAGTAAAGTTAGACCTTACTAAGTTACTATATAAAAAGCTATAGTAGTAAATTATAAAGCCTGCATTTACCTTTATTAAGTAGCTTTTCTAGTTAGTTAAAGAAGAGCTGTTAGCAGTAGCTCTTATAGTAATTAGGTAAACGCAGAAGTTAAATTTTATTATTTATTAATACCTTATTAATGCGTTTAGTATTATATATGTTAAGGTTATAATAAAGGTTGTAAAAGGCTTATTTAGTAGTAAGTCTATTAAATACGTTGCGTATGTTAATAGTCTAGGTGTAGTAATAGTATGTTATCTTACTAATCTCCTCCTGCGCGAATACAACTTTAGTAGAAAGACCTTATAGTAGCTTTACAAGAAGTAAGAGCATATTTAAACAGCTATTAAGTAGCTAAAATAAACTAACAAGCAAGAGGATTTTGTAAGTTGCCTTTAGGAAATAAAGAGCTGTACTTAGATAGTAGCGCTGTTGTTGTATGTTTACATCTAAGTATAGGCGCATGCTAGAAACGCTGCAACTACAACACCGCTAGGATAGCAATAGAGACAATAGAAGTTGCAGTTATTAGTAAATAGTTATTAGTTAAGACAGTTAGTTAGAGGGATATTGCGCATCTTTGTTTCCGTCTGAACATGCTGGAGCAACACACTTGTTGTTAGCAATAAATCTTTTTTTACTAAAAAGGTGTCTACAAAATGTGTGGTCACATCAAAAGGTTGTCTCAAAAGGCCGAAGCCTGAGAGAGATTTATATCTGCGTAAACTTCTGTAAAATAAATAAGGCTATAATTAAAAATTGTTTCTTAATCCTCTTTGATTACAAAACGCTAGCTAAACTTAGTAAAGCTACAATTTTTTTTAAGTTTTATATTATTTACGGTTTTTAAAATCTATATAAAGCTATGTTCTAAATAGCTTACTAAGTTTACTATTAAGCAAGGCATATATAGGTATATAGTTCTACTATTTAAATTATATAATGCTTTAGCTTTCTTTTAGCACGCTATTAACAGCGTACTTTTTAATATTATAATTAGTTCTGTACTATATATTTAGATAACATTCTAGTTTTCTTGTAAATAAAGAAAGAATATATTAAGTAAATTAAGCTAGTTTTAGTCTAGCTAAAGGCTAAAAGATTCTATGCAGACTTAAAAAGTGTAAACTTAACATAACTTGTTTTAAGTTTTCAAGTATAATTATTACTAATAAGAGTGTTAAAATAGACCTAGCTAAAGTTTTAGTAATCTATAAATAAAAGATACTTTGATATATAAAAGAACTGCTTGCTTTCCTAAACTATATAAGCTTCTATTAATAGTTCTTAAACAGTACTAATATATTGCTTTTTCTCTTATAAAACAAGTTAAAGCTCAATTCTTTCTTAGTTTAAAGTTTAGAAAAGAAAACGTACTATTTATAAAGACTTATAATACAATAATAAATGCTAAAAAGTCTTTAATGTACTGAAAGCCGCTTTTTGCAAGAGCTTTGTACTAATATACTTTAACTTTACTAAACTAATTTACATCTTCATAAAAGCCTTAGCCTAGGCTACTAGTAGTATTACTAAACATCCTAATACCCAAAATGTTTTTTAGCTAATTATCTTTTTTTTAAAAAGCACTCTATTGTAGAATGTAACTACAATATTTTTCATTTAGAACTTATAAAAATTAATTAAGTATTTAAAGAATACAATTCTAAATTATAAGATCTAAGTATTCTCTTTATATTGTATTTTACTATAAAAACTTACAAACATTAATATCAAATATGACGCTTACTAGACGTTAAGCTTAATAGTTACTGTTCTTATTTTAGTCTCATTTTCAGATTCTTTATAGCCTTAGAACTTATACTAGCAAATCTAATACTCTTATGTAAAAAATATATGACGTTTTATTAAATTTAGATAACTCTTAACACGCGCTAAATACAGTTATCTTAGGTTTAAATGTATCGTTTTCTAGTATAAAAGCTACTATTGCAATAGCCTTGTAAGCTTTTACCTTAGCTAGCAAAGATACAGATATTATTATAGTAGAATAATAATATATACTAAGGACTGTATTTGCTTACAACAACAATAACGCTAACTTTAAGAAATTACTTTTACTAAAAGGTAACGCTAATCTAACTCTACCTACTTATGAATAAGACCCTTAACATATAAAAGAGCTACTCGGTAAAGCTTACGCTAATAATAAGATAGCTAAAAAGGCTTTTTTAGCTATTAACTCTTAAGAAATTAAGCTCTCTAAATAGTTTTACAAGTGTAGATACTATTTTAGTGCTGTAAATATAACTTTTATATAAGTAGGATTAAGCTATTGCTTATTTATTAACAAGACTAGACTTTATATTTTTATAGATTTATAACTTTAGCGCTAGATCTTTAATTTCTGCTACAACTACAAAATTGCGGGCTATAAAGAACTTTAATTTACTTTAAATTTAATATATACTTGTTACTACCAGCTTAAGATAAGTTAGTTTGTGACAAAATACTATAATATCTATAGTATATGCAAAAGGACAAAGGCTCTATAAGATAGTTAATATAGCTATCTACAACTGCTACCTCTTTTGCACTAATAGTAGTTAAATCTTACTATAAATATTATATAAGATTTTTCTTCTTCTAGAATAAATAATAGAAAGTTTGTAATATTTTAGTTGTTATGAATTGCCTTCTTAAGAGATGCTATTTTTACTTAACTTACGGACGCACTGCGGTAAAAGCTTTTAAATATTAAGCCCATATTGTCTATAGCTTACTACCTAGATATAAGAAATGAATACAACAAGCAAATTAGTTACTAAAAATATACATATACTAATATATTAACTACGCGTAGGATAACTAGGTTTTTTAGCAATATATTTTTAAATTTTAAGTTAATAATACTATTAACTTTAGCAAAAGCATAATTTGAGTTCTTGCTAATCTTAAGTATTACCCCTGCAGCAGAATTTACTCTTATAAAGATATAGATGCTAATTTACTAAGTCCAGCCTGCGACTAAGCTTTTTAAGTAAAAGAAATAATAGACTTATATACAGATTTAGTTATGTATTTAAAAAGCAACTCTAATAAGTTTAGCAAGAGTATGTAGCTTAAGCTAACGTAGTATATTATGCTATGCTTCTATATAATATTAAAAATTTAGTTTAATTTTTAATCATAAACTAAAGTACCCTACAATAATTAAAGAAGCTTAGAAACTACTAGGCTAGCCCTTATCTAGTAACAAAAGTAATTTGTAAAAAACACGCCTAGAAACTAGACTTGCCTGCAGAAATAATTTGCAATAGCAAATTTTTAGTATTTTATCTTTAACTCTTACAGCTAGCGGCTACTAAAAGCTTACCTAATTAAGCACTAGCTTAACTAGTGCTAGTAGAAGTTGTAAACAGCAATAGTAACGCCTATATAGAATAGCTTATAGATAAATTTATTAACGTTGCCCCTCTAGAAAGAAGCAAGATTAAAGAACGCTAAGCATATAAAATTAAATAAACAGATTTTTTAAAGCTTACTTAGCATAACACTAAGAACTAGCTTAGTTATTATAATACTAAACTCTTTTACTGGAAATATCCTAACAAACCTACTCTTCTAGATCATGATATAACCTTTAATTAGACCTTTCTCTCTAAAGACGCAGGCAATAGACAAGACAAATGTACTAGTACTAATAGAAACTTAGCGTAAAAGCTTTAAAAGCCTACGTACGTAATAGTAAAGGCTGCTAAAAAGATGCTTAAATTACTAAAACGATACGCTGTTAATGCCTACCTTACTATAATTATTAGTAAGTGCTGTATTTAGTGGTTTACTAATTGTATAAATATACTTATATAGCTAACCTATTTAGAGTTAGTACTTAAAGGATACCTTCTTCTATATAGTTTAGTAACGCTAGTTGCCTCTACTTTCGCGTTCTAGAGTTAAGGTAGCAGAAAATAGCTTAAAGATATATATTTTATATAAGAATTTATATAGATATACGCAGCCTTGTATAAACTATAAAGCTAATTTCAAAAATTATTAAGCTTAGTAGTCTGCATAAAACACTTTTTTATTTTTTTTTATTCTTCAAATAAGAATTTCTTTTAATGTTTTCTTTGTACTAGCAACTATAGCTAGAAAACTAGCTACATCTTTTTAAAAGAGGGGCACATGTAAGAACATAGCCTTTATCTACTTACTACTATATACTTTATAGTAGTTTTATACACTTTAAAGTATGTAGCTAGAAATAGAGGCCTGCTTTACTACTTAGCAGGCACTAGTACTGGCTAGGTGTAGCACCAAGCTTGGCGCCCACTACGCTAGCACTAGCTTCTCTTCTCTACTATATAGCTGCTCGCACACTTAGCCTCTTTTAGGTCTATGTCTGCTATTCCCTACTCTAAATATAAGCTATCTTTTAACTAGCCTACCTTCTGTGCGTGAAGTCTGCCTTACATTAACTTAGTACCTATTATTATTCTATCTCTAATAACTAGTTAGCAGTCTAAACAAGAAGCTTAAATAATTAAAAACTTACCTCTTTATCATTATAAATAGCTATTGAACAATTAGCAAGATTATTATTAACAGTATAGCATAAATAAAACAAACAACTGCTACAGCAAGCGCTACCCTAACTACTAGTCTAAACGCGATTAAATCAATGCTTAGCGTGTAAACTATTAAGCATCTTCTGTATACGGGAATTATATAAAGGAACGCAAGAACATAATAAAACAGCAGCAATATTTAAAGCGCTTCTAAGTACTTTCTTTTAAGTAGAGAAAGTCGCGTTGTGCCTTATAAACAGCTTAATAGATGTGTATAAGCTATTAATGTTGTTATTCTACCATTCTTTTAAAGTTACTTAAGCAGTAATCTACTTTAACTTTTGAATAAGCTCTTAAACAATCTTACTCTCACGCTGGCTAAATTTTATAGTTAAGCTCTTAGTCTAATTAAAATGTAAATAAAGGCTTAACAGTAGACTAAATTAATAAGTAAGTTACTAAGTTTCTAAGCTAAGCTACTAGACGTCTTGCAGTATGCGTATAGATTAACAGGCAGAAGTAACTAACTTTTATTATTTCAAAGATTAGCTGCTTGCTAAATTTTATTATTAAATAAGCTTTAACGCGCGTAATACTTATACTTAGTACTATTCTTGCGTTGCTAGCATAGGCTTTGTAAGTAATACTTACGCTTGTTACTATTAAGAGCAGACTATACTAGAAAAACTAGTAGCTAATTATTAAAGAAATAGTAAAGCAATAAAGACTACTATATTAATAATAATAGAGGTGTGTTAAAAATTAAGAAGACTTAGTAATTAATATTATAGTAAAGCTTAAGATTTTAAAAAAGTAGTAGACGCAAGTAGTATTTATAGTAATTATGTATAAACTAATTGGTAATTTTTAAAGTCTATTTAAGATTTTAATGCTATAATAGGACTAAGCTGCTTGCCTAATGAAAATAATTTTACAATATTACAACATAGATAAAAAGATTAGGTAGTAGAACTAAGATTATAAAGAAATTTCTTAATTAATGATTTTAATTTAGTAAGAATTAGCTCCTTGCTTATAGCTTAGATTAATAGTTTCCTACTAACCTAGGGGGTGTGTTAGAGTATTGACACGCAGATCACCCTGTTGATTAGGTGATCCTGGTAAGCTGTTCACGTAACGGCCCCGCTAGCGTATATATAAACAGGCTAGATCGTCTTATGTCTCTTTAGTAGTTATTGGACACTTTGTTGTAGCACTTAGTTAATTAATACAACTACTTTCCACTCAGGTGATCAAGCAATTGCTCCTTCTCAGCTCCTACAGTTTACTATTTAGTATAGTTATAGTGCTAAAATAATATGCTATTTAACATGATAGATCAATTATATTATAATAAAGTTAGTTTTAATAAAAAGTATATAATGATTAAACTTTATTAGAGCCAAAACTTTAGTTGTCTACCTTAGAATCTAAGAACTAGTACACCTAATATTAGTAAGACACTGTAGTTAATTATGTAGAAAAATATAAAGGCAAGCTTGATATTATTACTTAAAAGGTTAGCACACAGTTCTTTTCTAACTTCTTCATTAAAGAGAATATCTAGTCTTCTTTATTATATGTGATTTATAGCAAGGTTCAATTGTTTAAAAATAAGTTATACTAAATTTTGTTTTCACTTTTATCTTAGATTATTTTAGGCGAGATTGCGGGCGCGACTGTGCTGACTAAGCAGCTTCCTAAGCTGTCTATCTTGAAGAGGAAGTTTTTGGCTTTTCAAATCAGTAGCTTTTTTTAGTATAGCCCCTGTAGTTATAGGAATATAAAGCTTTAAAAATAAAACATTTCTTGACGTCTTTTTTTAGTCACCCTTCTATATATATTAAGATTCATAATAAAAGTTAACTTCTAAAAGCAAAAATTAGAAGCTAAGCAAGCTCTCTAATATTAGGCTTTAGCTACGCTATAAGTACTAGGCCTAATACAGTAAAAAGTTTACTGTATTAAGGCCTTAAAATATAGCTTTAAAACAGTGTAGGAAATCTTATAATAGCTGTACACCTATAGAGCTGTTTAGCTTTAAGTATCTCTAGTATTAAGTAAGCAACTTAGTTAGGTAAACGACTCACTTATAAAACATGTTGTTAAATAAATAGTTAAGAATGACCTAAACAATAAATCTCAAAGTTTACAATTTAGAGTAGTTTTCGCTAAGATATCACATAATCTCAAAAGTTAATTTACTAGCGAGACTCGCGCACGGAAACGCTATCTCCGTGCTATCACCGAGATCAACTGAACCATCACCAAAAGCATTTGTCGGTCCAAAAATGTTAACACTCCAACAACCACTTCCCCACCAGTTCGCCCGCTCAGGATGCTATTATGCTAACCCCAACACGCATTCTCCGCGCATCATGGTCAAATACCCTTCGACTGCCAAAATCTAGTTTTCCGCCCCGACCGTTAGCGTCAACAAACTCAACCTACCTTAAACGATGCACCGATGACTTGTATGCATGGCAGGCGAGCTCCGAACGCATTCTACGTTATGGACACCCGGAGAAGCGATCGAATGGGACCAACGGCGGGAAAGAAGGCAGTGTGCCGAGTGAGAATTTTACTCTGCACGATGGACCGCCATATGCCAACGGGCCATTGCACATTGGGCATGCATTGAACAAGATCACCAAGGACATCATCTGTAGACACCAGGTCGGACAAGGGAAAAATGTGTCATATATTCCTGGTTGGGATTGCCATGGACTACCGATCGAGATCAAGGCTCTCCAGGCGCAAAAGAAGGGCGCGGCGCAAGCAGATCCTGTAGGCGTGCGTGACGCTGCGCGCGACTTGGCTACCCGAACAATTGAGGAGCAGAAGAAAGGCTTCAAAGAATGGGCTGTTATGGGAGACTGGGATAACGCATATCAGACAATGGAGCGGGGCTTCGAAATGAGGCAGCTAGAGGTGTTCAAGAGCATGTTCGAGAAGGGCTTGATTTACAGGCAGCTCAAACCTGTGTACTGGAGCCCAAGCTCAAGGACAGCGCTTGCGGAAGCCGAACTGGAATATGATGAGGGATATAAGAGCTTAGCTGCTTTTGTGCGGTATTCGGTACACCTATCGGAGACATTGCAGAATGGAGCGCTCAAGAACGTAGACGGCGAGGTTAGTGTAATCATTTGGACAACCACACCCTGGACTTTACCCGCAAGCAAGGCGATTGCGGTGCACAAGGACATGCAGTACTGCGTGGTCAAGGACACTGAGAAGCATGACGAGCTGATTCTAATCGCCGCTTCACGAGTAGCCGAATACGAGAAAATTCTTGAACGGAAGCTCCAGATTGTCGTAGCAGATGTGAGGGGATCACATATCGCCGAGCAGGTTCAGTACGAGAACCCTTTTCAGAAGGCCAGTGGGCTACAGCCGATAATTCACGCGGACTTTGTTACTGACTCCTCCGGTACTGGCTTGGTTCATCTCGCTCCTGGACATGGTATGGACGACTACAATGTTTGTATGGCGCTCAACGTTCCAGCTTTCGCTCCTATAGATGATGCTGGCGCCTTCACTAAGGACGCTTTCCCTGATCAGCCCGAGCTTCTGGAAGGACTAGCTGTTGCCGATGTCAAGAAGTCGGGTAGCAATGCTGTGTGTAATCATCTCCAGAAGCTGGGCATGCTTCGAGGCAAGCAGAATTATCGCCATAAATACCCCATCGACTGGAGGACCAAGGAACCTGTCATCACCCGAGCCACTGAGCAGTGGTTTGCGAACGTTGAGGGCATCAAAGACGCCTCGATGAAAGCGATCGGCAAAGTCAATTTCATGCCTGAGACTGGCAGGAGTCGTCTGGAGAGCTTCATCCAAGGACGAAGCCAATGGTGTATCTCGCGACAGCGCGCTTGGGGTGTCCCTATTCCTGCCCTGTACAAGGTCGAAGGTGATACACTGAAAGCGACAATGGACTCCGAGATCATCGACCATGTCATTGAAGTGATCAAAGAACGTGGCATCAACGCCTGGTGGACAGATGCGCAGGATGATCCAGCTTGGAAGCCGAAGCATTTTACCGGAACGTACGTACGTGGTAGAGATACTATGGACGTATGGTTCGATAGCGGCACCAGCTGGAAGCTTCTTCCGCCGCAAAAATACCAACCTGTTGCCGATGTATACCTTGAAGGCACCGACCAACATCGCGGCTGGTTCCAGTCATCACTGCTCACACACGTCGCTACCCAATCTTATTCGACTGAGACCGTCAAAGCACCGTACAAGACCCTGATCACTCATGGCTTCACGCTCGACTCCGATGGTCGCAAGATGAGCAAGTCTCTTGGCAACGTCATCTCTCCTTCGCAAATCATGTCAGGTGAGCTCCTTCCACCAGTCAAGCGGAAGAAGCAAAAGGGCGTCAAGCAAGACCCATCCGTTAAGAACACACCTACATACGATGCCATGGGCGCCGACGCTCTTCGCCTCTGGGCCGCGAGCAGCGATTACACACGCGACGTAACCATAGGTCAGCCCGTCTTGATGTCCGTAAACCAAGCTCTGCACAAGTACCGCGTGACCTTCAAATGGCTACTAGGCATCTTCTCTCTCCCATCCTGCCCGCCACCATTCACCTCCTTCAACGACCTCACGCCCAGAATCACCGATTTCCAGGAACTCACAGATCGCCTGGCCATCCATCGGCTGGTACAGGTGAGTGCAGAAGTCCACAACTATTTTGGCAGGTACGAGTTCTTCAAGGGCGTCAACGCGATCAACAAGTACATGTCAATGGACCTAAGCGCCTTCTACTTTGAAACAATCAAAGACCGCGTCTACACTGGCGACAAGAGTGATTGCGAGACACTCGAGCGCGTTCTAGGACTCATCTTCTACGAGCTCCTGCAGATGCTTGCTCCAGTTTGTCCACTACTTGTTGAAGAAGTCTGGGACCACGTACCCGATGAGCTTAAGAACAAGAGCAGCCATCCCGCACGCGCGGTTTGGTCGCCTCTTCCCGCGCCCAACGAGTCTGAATCGGCTCGTCTGGAGTCCGTACGTGAGACGACTAGTACGCTGGGAGCTGCCATCAAGATTGCTCAGGAACGCCTCCGCGCTGATAAGAAGATCGGTTCGAGCCTCGAAAGCGCAGCTACCGTCTACCTACCATCGTCTAACGCTGAGAGGCTGCATGCAGAGTTCTCGGCGTGTATGCAACCTTGCGCTTCCAAGCCTGCTCATGTCGAAACTCAGCTTGCTGGCCTCTTCGTCGTCAGCGAGGTCAACCTCCGTATGCTGGCTGGTTCTTCTTCTTCCGCCAACAACGTCTTCACCGAAGAGGATCCAGACGCGATAAGGCAGCAAGCACAGTGGTGCGAGGAAGAAGTACTTTCCAGCGAGAATGGGGTGTTGGGTAAGGCGAGGGTGCTTGTACATCCACCTAGTGGAGAGAAATGTCCGAGGTGTTGGCGCTTTGTCAAGGAAGAAAACGAGCATGTTTGTGGAAGGTGTGCGGATGTTGTTGCGCAGCAGGGCGGTGTATAGATGTGCTTGAAAAGGTCACTTGGATTGTAGATTAGGAGCTGTCGCTGTATGTCATTGTAAAGATACTCAAAGGTTGCCCAACAACCCTAATCACACCACTAGATTTGTACACGTGGAATTCAAAGGAGATGCTGTGTCTTTTGTACAATGGAAAGATGCGTGACGATTCAAAATCTATCACTTATACTGCAGAAGTTGTCCGTAGCGTATTGCACACTATAAGTTCATCGCACAACTCTTGGACAGCAAAGGCAGTCATACAATTTTCCAGCACCGTGGTCAGCTCATGGTTGCAAAAGCCTATTCCCCTCGTTACCGCTTTTACTCTAATTCGTAGATTGGGCTTTTTTGAGGCATAAAGGGTCTTGTTAAATCTTTCAACTTGGTAACATCTTCCGTGTCCATGGATGGCGGTGGTGGTGCGCTTTGAATATTCTCTTGCGGCCAATGAGGCGGTGTCTCTTGTTCAGCAGGCTTGGTAGTCACAGGGGGATTGCTTCTACCACTGACCGCTTTGGATAACCTCTGTCGCCAATTTCGTTGTTCACCAATGTTGGCGCCCTCTTTGGTGTCATTACTTGGGTTTTTCCCGGGCGGTTGGCGGGGCGCGGCAGAGAGGGGGTCGGGGGATATACGCCCGGTTGGGGCGGGTGTCTGGGGCGGTCCGAGTATCTGATCAATGTCTTCGTCTTGGTTGCCATCGTTTATGGTGCTCGAGTATCCTCTTGACTGTTTTTGCTGATCTTCCCCGGGTCGAGAGTATTGGCGAGAGATTCGTTTGAGATTGGTATTTCGTAAGACTTTCCCGGGTACCTCTGGGTACCTGCCTGGGTCTCCCGTTTCGTCTGTCAAAGGTGTGTTCTTTGGACGGCTGCGGAAAGGTGAGAGGATGTTCGAGGTGATACGGCCAGCGCGCTGTCGGAGGGACGGTGAGGGATTTGGGGGTTCGTTGGACTCGGTGACGTGTGTGTTAGAGATGGAGGATTGTGGCGCTGTATGTTTATTGGGTATCAGATTAGAACCGCGTTCCCAGGGCTCGTGGTCCGTCCATGGTTCGTTCAACACTCGCTTTGGTCTAAATTCTGTAACCGATTCTTGTGATCCGTGAGACGTCGCACGTTTTCGGTAATGTTCAAGTGAGTATCGTCCGGCCATACTTGTTTCATGACGTATAGAAGGTGGTGATGATAGGCGCTCGTAAAAGTCTGATATTTGATCGTCTTGCATTGCAATTCGGGCTTCCCTGAATTTAGGCGTGATCTGGTCCCATGACGTATCTACGTGCTCGTCGCCATACTCGGCTGTTTCGAGTGTTTCAATGTCTTCGGAGCTTGGCCCATCTTCAATATCGCTATCTCCATCGCTAAAGTTGAGACTGGATGCTTCAGAAGACAAATCCGAATGTTCGGCTGTGGAGTGTAAACCAGGGGAGTCCGGAACGCTTTGTCGCGCGGCATTCGACAAAGTATCATCTTCTTCACAATGAGCCATGTAGTCGGTCTGAGGAATCGCGAATAAAGAGATCTGCTGCAGATGTCGCGAAAGATGCGATTTGAGCATGTGAGCATGTTTACCGCATAAAGTGCATGTACCGGAAGCTGCATGCAAAGGTCGCTGAAAACCGTGGTGTAGACTTAGGAGCTGTGCTTCACTGAGGGGCTCAGAGTGGATCTTGTGCATGTGCTCCAAGAATACAGACATCTCGCTAAAGGACTCGTGCGATTCTGTGTTGCAGAACCACTCGACGCGATGTGTTCGTGACTCGTGATTGAACCAGTCATCCACAGTTTCGAAAAGGTATTCGTTTAGCTGACACTCAGGGTATGTGCAGATATACGGTTGTAGATCAAGCAAAACATGCTTTCTGGTCCGGAAGTGTCAGCTGTTTAGACGGTAGCTTCTGACTACATGTACTCACTTCCATTGACGCCCTGAAGTAATGACTTGAGCCGTGGAGCAATACGGACATATGAAATGGTCCAGAGCCTTCCCGTCATCTCCCATTGGTCGGTTCGGGATTCGGATTGCAATATCTTTCCCTGCCTGCTCTGATGCTGTGGAAGATCCGGAGTTGGATATCGAAGGGGTATACAGCCCTACCCCTGGCTTCATCGCCGATACGAGAACACCAGGCTTCAGTGTTGTTGCTTTGGTAATTGCAGTGGTTTGACTTTGGGTTTTGAGACTGGAAGTGGTCTCACTGAACCCATCGTCTCCATCCGCTCTGAATTGGCGACGGTACATGAGCTGGAAAGTATCTGATGACAGTTTTTCTTCGTGTTGTAGGACTTTGGTATGGTCTTTACGGTACTTGATAAGCTGCCTGCGTCTTGAAATCATCTTTGCTAGACGTAGAGCAACAGTCTCGTGTAGGTTGGGGTACTTGTCTCTGACATACATGATATCGAACGGAACGTAGCCTGATGTATCTGCAGTAGCTTTCTTTCGCATGCGATCCACTGGCGCAGGACGTCGGATAGGTAGTTTCCAGAGACAGTCGACAACGAATTTGGCAGATTCTAATGGCATCGTCTTGGTAGCTGCAATACCGAGCTGAAGAGATGGAGCTTCTGGATGTGGACGATTTGGGATTTGCGGAGGCTCTGGTGATTGTTCCGTTTCCGAATCAGAAGAAACTTCCCAAGGTGAATCGATGGAGTCCGATTCGTCTAAGCTTGCATCTGAAGTGGCGCAGTCTTCACCTGTATCTCCAAGGGCTGCTGAGTCCTTATCAGCAATTAAGTGTAATGCTTCACAGTTTTACATTAGCAATATCTAATGCATGAGTCCAAAGCCACTGTACCTTTATCCAGCTGTAACACAAGTCCATGATTAGCGCTTGGTCTGTAGATTTGATGACTCGAATAGATTGCGATAAGGTTTCTTTAAGTCGAAGCGAAATCTCTTACAGAGCTCCGCAAGTCTTGCAACAACTTTGATACCTAAGACAGTGTAAGTCCCGGTGCAGGTACCGGATGTAAGTTTCATACCTGATCCCTGTAAAAGGAAGCCTCTCTAAGCCGATAATCCAGAGACATCTCATACTTGGTACCTTTGTGCATAGCGCCGACGTTTCCAGCCCAGAGTCTGTATCTATCAAACACATAAAACGCATCTTTCAGATGTTTTTGATGAATAGGGGATTGCAATGCATCAATCACCGCAAGAAAAGCCAGGACGCAGCTGGCATGGATGGAAGAAATGGTGCTAATCATATCTTTGGTACAACATTTAGTGCAGTAGAAAGTGGAAGAAGACGTGATAAGAAGAGGAAGGCTGAGATGTCGTCCATGAGAAGGCCACGAGGGGTTAACTGGCGACTAGGGCGTTTTGGGCTTAGTGATGGGGCCAGTACTACTCTGCCACCACGGCAGCCTTCTCTACACACATCTCCTGTCCCTATGGGCACGCAGTAGCCGTTGCATTGCCAATGATTCTGGAAACGCAATACCTTGAATGACATGCTCTGTAAGTCTAGTCACCACTTGCAGGGTTAGCGGAAAAGCCCAGGCTGATAAAGCGACCATAGCGGCGTCACAAGCTTACCTAGCTACTCGTCATGTCTGGATTCGAAGTAGCTGGAGTTGTACTCGGTTCACTGCCGTTGATTATAGTAGCTCTGGAGCATTATGCGGAAGGTGTACGGGAATCAGGTTCGAGCGAAGCATGCCATAACTGACTACCACTCCAGCTGTCAACAATCAAAAGTATGCAAAAGTACGAGGAAGTATTCGAACATCTGCACGCTTCGTTTGTAACCATCGCCTGTATCTACCGAAACGCTTGCGAAGAGCTACTGAGCCCACTGGCCCTCTCGGACGCCCAGTTGTATCAACTGTTGGAGGATCACGAATCGTTAGCCTGGGAGAGCCTGAAGCTCAACGAAGCTCTGCGTGATCGACTAGGAAGTAATTATCTGCCATTCAAATCTTCCGTCAAGCAGTTAAACAAGAAAATCAACCTGTTTGGTAGAAAACTACAGCTGCGCGACAGTTTCCAGGTGAGCGCAGTCGATTGCGGAAGGCGAGGATCTACTAAGATTAGTCAGCCGCCCTGGACAACTCCAGCAGGAGGCATCGATGCAGTGGCACGCAACAAATTCTTCAACGACCCCTTTATACGCATAAAAGGGGGCCTCAAGTCGAAGCAGTACAAACAGCTCTTGTCGTCCATCGAAGAAGACGTAAGCCGCGTTTCCAGCCTCACTGCGGGAGCAATTGCGCTAGAACCATTACGGCTTCATAGGAGACGCAAAGCCAACACGGAGTATCTGCTGAAATTCAGGCAACAAGCAGAGAAATTGTATGACGCCTTCAACTCACGGTGGTCGTCAAGATGCATGTGCCAGTGTACACATCAAGCCAATCTACGTCTTGACATACAAAGAGAGCAGGAAACCGACAAACCTCCCACTTTCAAGCTAGTATTCACCTTTGGCTCAGCACATGCCGGGCA
The DNA here is from genome assembly GCA_009289805.1 of Alternaria gansuensis. Classification (NCBI taxonomy): domain Eukaryota; kingdom Fungi; phylum Ascomycota; class Dothideomycetes; order Pleosporales; family Pleosporaceae; genus Alternaria; species Alternaria gansuensis. The sequence continues at coordinate 2,506 of WBOK01000052.1, read as the reverse complement.
TTCGGCTCCCTGGAAATCACTCCCCGTCGAAATCGAGGCTGTAGATGTAATCGACACGACGAAGCCCGATAATGGCTCGTTACTTCCCAACATCATCATCCACTCAAACACGAAATCACATGATGACTGGAAGTGTCTGAAGCGAGCCCCAGATATCGTCGACCTATGCGCAACACTGCAACACTGTGCAAGCCCAGACTGCATCGGAGTGCTGAGCAGCAAGCTCACCAAACACCACATCCACACGCTCCGCCTACCCAATGCAAGCACGACGGGAAAACGGATCAGTGTACAACAAATCATGGCAACGCAAGGGGCAACGTTGCAGATCAAGGAGAAATGCAGCCTGGCTCTCACGCTCGCCTCGGCAGTCTACCACCTCCACAACACACCCTGGCTAGAAGAAACGTGGGGCCTAAACGACATCTGCATCCTAAGCCCATCCGTACTATCCGACCAGCCCTACATATCGCGCGACTTTCCTGCGGCAGCCACACTACCAGCAGCGCAGAGCCAGCGAGTGCGCATCATCAAGAACAGCATCATCTTCGCTCTCGGCGTTGCATTGCTAGAGATGTCGTACGGAAAGCCATTGCATACGTTTGTCAGTGCAGATGATGTTGACGCGGGGGGTAATCGTACGGCTTGCACGGATTATCTGATAGCGGATCGGTTAGCGGAGGGCTTGCGGACGAGAGAGTTGCCCAACTATGCAGATGCGACGCAGAGGTGTATACATTGTAATTTTGAAGCTTCCGTGTTTAGTCTCGATGACGACGATTTTCGGGAGAGATTTTATCAGGGTGTTATTGTGCCGTTGAGGAAGGACTATGAGTATGTTGTTAGTAGTGCGCACGAACAGGTTGAGCGATTACCAGGAAAAGGGGCTAGGTAGATGATGCCTAGGGCAAACATAACAGCGCGGAAACCCTTGGCGGGCCAGCGCTTAGTCTCCAGATGGCGGGTGTGTTGAGATGCGTCTCCGCATCTGTGATTGATAGCACCAACGTTTTCTCGAATCACATCGTCTCGAACGCTACGTGAAGATAGACTAACAATGCTGAATCAGCAGAGCTCCGAGGGCAGGACCGACGCTTGGCATGCATGGATACAGCGATACAGTGAACTGACAGGGTGCCTGCATTTGGGTAATCAAAGAGAGGTATTGGAAAGTCTTGGAGAGGCGTGGGTAGGCGAGATGATGACTGTTGTAGCGAGTGGTTCCAGAAAGATTAGGCAGAAGTGTTTGCTGAATGGGTTCGCGGTGAGACCCGATAAGGGGGTGGTTGAGCAGGATTTGATCTGTGCTTCCGAGACAAGCTCAATCTACCCATTCAGCTCTACCTACCAGCATGTATATATATCGCGTGGAAGGCGCAATCGGCCCTGGAGCACGTCAGTGGTGTCTGGGACCGGACTGCGTGGTGCAGGCAGCGGGACGAGAGCTTGTGCACTGGTTGCTGTGACAGTGACAGCCTACAGGCGTTGACCCCGGATTCCAGCTTACCAAGGCTTAGATCAGCAGCCTTGTCACGGCCTTACTGTGGTGTCTTGTATTTGCGGGGCCGGGTTGAGGTTTATCGAGCGAGTAGAGTAGCAGAGAGGGGGAAGGTGTAGTCTGCTTACGTGTAGCGTGCCCGAGGCCTCGGCACGGAGCAGTGACCTGCCGCAACCGTGCCCATGGCTGGACGAGGCGGCTGAACGGGCGTCGTCTCAAGGAGGCGGAAAGATGGACAGTCGACGGCATGTGCCGTATGCCGTGTGCCGTATGCCGTATGCCGCAAAGCGCAACGTCGTACGACACGAGCGCACACACAGCCGGCCATCAGCAGTGGTGATGGGCAAGCAATCGCCCGCAAGCGGACCGAACAGGGGCTCGGTTCTCCCCCCCCCACAGCGTGCAGCAACGGGTGTGGGATCTGCAGGCAGCTTGACACAAGGCGGCGTGGCCACACACGGCGGGGGAGACGGGGCGCATGCAAGTGGCTTCGGCAGAGGGGCAGACGATAGCCAGAAGCAAGGCGCAGACGGTAGCCAAAAGCCACGCGGGTGCCAGCGCACAAGGAACAGCGAGCGGCGTGCTGTGTGCAATCTTTGCCAGCCCTGGGACGCGTTTCAGGACCGAAGCCGTGCTGCCGCCAAGCTCGCCCGGGTGGCTCTCTGGGCTGGTCGCAGCCCTGGCGTGCCGGGGCAGCAGGCAGGGAGGGCGCGCGTGAACGGCTGGCGGGCAGCGTCGCGAGCGCCAGAAGCAAAGGCGTCGGCAGCCGCAGGGCGAGGGCGAGGGCGAGGGCGAGGGCGCTGCGGAGCTTTTGACGGGCAGATAAGCTTCCAGAAGGCTTCGACGCCGACGCTTCGACGCCTCGCCGCCTCGCCGCCTCGCCGGCTGCTGGCCAGTTTCGACGACGGGCGGGGATCGCCCACCAGCGCGCGCGCCTTGCTCTCTTCGTCCCGAGTAGCCCAATCCGCCTGCACCTCTCCTCCACTCCACCACCCTCGATCCATTCCT